>JAWZYT010003349.1:30000-175000 GCA_034508575.1 Petrolisthes manimaculis
AAAAAAAGGAAATATTTGGTATTGATAATGTAATAATAATTGAGCGTTTGTTATTTTTATATGTCTTTTTTACAGTCTATGTCAAAAAAAGGAAATATTTAGTATTGATAATGTAATAATAATTGAGCGTTTGTTATTTTTATATGTCTTTTTTTTTTCCAGTCTATGCAAGTGGTTGTGTTTCAATGGAAGAGGAAATGAATATTAACGTTTGCGGTTCATCTTTTACACCGAGACTGAAAAAAGTCTGAAAATACTAAAATAATGTGGCACTGAAACTGATGTCGAGGTACAGATTCCTCTACTCGACTAATTCACCTCATCTTGTTATTGACGGAGGTAAAATAAGAAATTTCAATATATCTGTGACTCTCAGGGGCTAAATTAACTTAAGGACTCTGTGACTGTGTATCAAAATTAGAGGCTTCTTATTCCACCTGACCATGCCACGAAACAAGCTTCTTCCATATAGGTGGTGTTTCGTGGCAATATTTGAAGGACTCATATGATTATCTCCAAATTTCTGACGACATCACAGGCTCCTGAACCGAGGTGAGGAAACAACATTGAAACTCCAGGGATTAAATCCATCCTTGGGTTATCACGGACCGGACTGGAGCAGTTAGCGGCGCCACCATGTCGAAGCGAAGGGTCGTTTCCAATATCCGATAAAGGAATTACCGGCAGTTATCTATCGTTTTCTAAGCCAAGGTGAGTATCGAACTTTGCCAGTCCAGTGAATCGTCCCATACCAGTGTGTGTGTGTGTGTGTGTGTGTGTGTGTGTGTGTGTGTGTGTGTGTGTGTGTGTGTGTGTGTGTGTGTGTGTGTGTGTGTGTGTGTGTGTGTGTGTGTGTGTGTGTAATAATAATAATAATAATAATAATAAACGGTTTATTTAGGGGATGGCAGCCCGAAAGCTGAAAATATACATATTACAATATAATTAATATCATGTGCATGATGAATGATAAAAATAAAATGTAGTCATTTACATGCATACATATAGGTATCTGTTGTATGTACAGAACAACAACATTAATGGAGGTGTGTGTGTGTGTGTGTGTGTGTGTGTGTGTGAGGTGACCTGGACCTTCGAGTATACCTGGACACTACTCTATCTTGTATTCATTTTTCTTCTGCAAGTTAAAATCACCTGTAGTTAGTCGAAACATCTTAGCTAAGACACAGACAGGTATATTTACTGTCAATGTAATACAATTCAGATATCATAGGGGTTATAATCAAACAAAAATGCAAACACAGGCAACCGTCTTTGCCATTCAAGGAAAGTTATGATTCCACTCTGTAGTTTATTTAATAACCTTACAAACAATATGCTCCTCAATAAAGTTACATGATACGCACAGAAACGCTCTCTGTACAACGTTATCGGTCCGATATAATGAAATAAATAGATATACACTGTTTACTTTGACACATTAGCTATAGGCTGTGGTGTTTCCTTCTTCAGTAGTAGTAAACAATACAGGTTATAGTAGACAAAGAATCATACTTGTATCAACAATAAAAACACTTCATTTAGCACCGTTTAACAGTTACCAGCCAGTTATAATTAACCCCACGAATCTGAAATACCATTGTTGCTCAGTAAAGTGTAAACAAAACAACGCTCGTAACACTAAATTCCACCATTACCTTTCAACATCAAAGACACCTCAATCTCATCAACTACAGTAGCAAACACACACTCACTTACTCTCTCTCTCTCTCTCTCTCTCTCTCTCTCTCTCTCTCTCTGTACATGGTAACCTTCTCACCCTCAGTGTTGGCAGCAAAACAACTCGGTGGTGCAAACTGACACCACCATTTTCAGTCTCTAGGCAACAAAGGTAAACAGAGTAGAGGGTTTTGCGTTGACTTAGGCACGTGTATTCACCAGTAAGCGAGCGAGTGAACCAGCCATCACCAGCCAACTCGAAATACACATTACTTCACCTTGTTATTCTATTTTCCCAAGATGTTGTAGCACAGTGATTACTATGTACAAATATTTATCCTGTTTAGATATATGTTAGCATGGACATATTTATAGGAATTACAAGTTCATGCAATAATAAAATTGTCATATTATTTGTGAACAGAAGTGGCAGACAATGGGTTAAATAGAATACTACTGTGAACTGTATACATCCATGTCCACAGAAACCATCAGTCATAATGTCATTATACTGTACTGTATGTAAAAACTGTAATAATTACCGTGTTATCTCTTTTCAGCATTGTACTGCAAGAATTATGTATTAATGTTAAGCCTTTCTTACTTAGTTTTCATGTATCCATTTAGAAGGAAGGGTGGATGCTGATATGGAATTTTGATAGTTTAGACTAACTTCAATTAACACCATATCGTGAAATCGAGGGACAAATGGAAAATTAATATGTTAGCGTTACAAAAGTCAGGCATTTGTTGCATATTCAGTTTCTTGTATAAATATATAAGAACTACTTATCAATGTCATATATTAGTTTATAAAACAAACATAGACTTATTATAAAGATTAAAAATTGAACCAGGATTAGGACCAGACCTCATAATCACACCACGGTCTTATCAGTCATTCTTTCCTTATCAATCAGTGAACCTGCACATCTCTCTCTCCAACCGATTATTATTTCCTGTTAATGTCAAGTGCATACATAAACCATACATACAGAGTTATAAATATCCTTGAGCTACAAACACTGTGTTGGTTTAGAGTTGAGTGTCGTGATCTGCATAATTGTAGGTGACTGATGTATGCCCCTTAGATGAGACTCTGTCCACTAACTTCTCTCACCCTCCACTTCTCATTAACTTTCCCTTGTCTGTAACCAAGAGATGCGAGGGTGAGTTCTCGGGTTAACCGAATTCTTTACTGTGTTCAAAGGTGTACATTTACGATTTTTATTAATATTTCAAAGAATACCTGAATAAATAATGATTACTTATGTGCAAGCCAATTTCCATCAGGCACTCTCATTCCCTTCACGTATACTTGAAACAATCTGAAACTCTGGAATTTTGATGCTAGTAAATCTTGGGAAGAATCATCTACTTGAACATAACAGATATATTTGATCTTACTTTGACCAGCTTAACCCAAAGCCTTGTGTGAATATCTGGGATGATCTCATTGTCTTTTCAGCTTATCAGTGTTGGCAGCATTGGAGTCATAATAATGTTAGACTTCGTTGTGTCTGTGTGACTAGAAATAACTTGGTCTCTCTCTTCTCTCTCTCTCTCTCTCTCTCTCTCTCTCTCTCTCTCTCTCTCTCTCTCTCTCTCTCTCTCTCTCTCTCTCTGTGTGTGTGTGTGTGTGTGTGTGTGTGTGTGTGTGTGTAAAGAAAATGTGAAAACCTCGACTCACCTTCAGACCCAAAAGTTGTCCCTGGAGAGTGTGATGTTTCCATTACACTGATGGTCTTTACTGTCACCCTCACCTGTCCTACTGTTACCCTCACCTGTCCTACTGTTACCCTCACCTGTCCTACTGTTACACCAACCAGTCAGGCATTGGATATGGCCAAGGAGGCTTCGTTCCATCTACCTTTTCTTTATTTGTTGTTCTTTGGGTTCGAGGGTGTTAGGTTAAAGAAGAAAATGTAGACATAAATCTCTGTTACAGTATCTGACTCTCTTTGTAAGACCTGACAAGTGCTTGATTAATCCTAGTAAATCTGTCTGATACTATCATTATCAAACAGATCATATACTTGAATTATCGTAGGTTTTATAAAATATTATGCTTATCACTTGTCTCAAAGCAAGCCAGAGGTTGTATCAAGGATAGCATTTCATTTTGTAGAAATAATACTATAATAAAAGTAAGCGTATATATAGAGGCTTCCCTCGCCCTAACTTCCCTGGCCTAAGGTCTGACTGGATGTCCTGCCTACCTTATCAGTTGCCAGGGATGATCACCTACCTTCCCTCGTCTCCATTTCCGCACTTCTGCCGACCTGGAATTATCTGCTATTGGGTCGTGTTGAATTTGCTGCATCATGGTATGGCTGAGTGGGCCGCCAGTCAAGTGTGGGATTGCTGGAGCAGGACGTGGTTCGATACCCTCTATATCCACATGACCAACCCGTCAGCACCAAACCCTGCCCCACATGTGTCAACTCAGTCAGGTCCTAGAAATGACTCTCACTCTCTCTACCTAAATTGCGAGTTGGTTCAGTGGAATCTCCCTCGTTTTGATGTGAATGGTAGTGATGATCATTGCTGTCCATTCACACTTGTCTTGTAACGAGAGGTTGTGGCGTCTGGAACCTTATATAGTAGAAGAGGCACTGTCTATATATTTTTTTAACTCATTTTGGTGGATTCTTTTCTATTTCATCCTTCCCGATAGTTTGCTCTCCATTCTTCACTATTTAACATATTGTATAATGTTATAAGCCATCCTTCTCTCTGTCTCTTTACTCCTGTAGCCTACATTATCGCCCACCTACCCATAGTTTATTGACATTTATCCCATCATTCCCAAAATATTACAGTACTCTCCTTTTTTTATAGCTTCTCCATCACTCTGCTCAAACAATTTAATTAACTTCCACACCAAAATGTCCTTCTTCATCCTGGATGTAAATAGCACGGATATGAAGTTAAAGGCATACATTAATTTGTCTAAGGAAACGATAGGCAGAAATCTCAATGCAGCAACGCACCCATGTATGCACTCCAACCCAACTAGCATACTAGGCTATATTCTACTTTATCTATCTATCTATCTATTTACTCTGTCTGTCTCCTTATTCCTCCCTTCATCACGCCCCATTATTCGACCCATCCCACCTGTTACCCATCCCTCACATTTCATTCTGTCGCTGTCAATTATTTCCCTGACGATTGCTGACATCCCCCAATGATTCTGGCCACAAATCTTCTGGCATCATGACAGGAGCCTGATGTTTGAAATAGCATGGCAGGGTTCATTCAGTTAGTTTGGTAAATGTGAGTAAAGGTTTTTTGGATGGTTAACTTTCTATTACATATTGATGGAAATTTGAGTTTGTGTCCAATAGTATTCGTCAATATGATCAATATGATAGAGTGAAAATATAATTATACAGTTGTTCATGGTTCACACACACACACACACACATACACACACACACACACACACACACACACACACACACACACACACACACACACACACACACACACACACACACACACACACACACACAAGAGGGGTAATGGAAAGACCTTAAATCTTACCCCACGTAGTTATAATATTTGGAAAAATGTAGGTGTGGAAGGTTTGTCTCTTTCTAATTTGTATGGTTGTACAGTATTGCCATATACGATTATTACTAAACCATACACGGTTTTTAATTTTCATGAAAAATACTGTATACTGTATATATATATAATTTACTGTGTGTGTGTGTGTGCGTGTGTGTGAAGGGATATATATTTGCTGAGTGGAAGCATAAAATGTCAGATGGAGAAAGATAGAATGGAGTGGTGAGGTGAAAGAAGGAGCTATGAAAAGATATGACGTGTGTGAAGGAGGGAAGGGAGGGAAGGGGATAAAAAGTAAGAGGGGTGCGAATGAAAAGAGGAGAAAGAAGAGTTATAACGAAGTTGTATAAAGCCATGAAAAGGCGAGAGAACCACAAAATAAATGTTGCACGACTGCAATACGAAGAATAATCTGACCGGAGAGTATTACGTATTAAATCTTAAGAGAATTATGTGTGCGTGTGCGTGTGTGTGTGTGTGTGTGTGTGTGTGTGTGTGTGTGTGTGTGTGTGTGTGTGTGTGTGTGTGTGTGTGTGTGTGTGTGTGTGTGTGTGTGTGTGTGTGTGTGTGTGTTTAAATTTTTTATCTTATAAGAGATTAAGATATGAAATATTCTCTTTCGCTTATCAGTCTTTGTGTGGGACTTTTATTTAATGGATCTTGTGTATGTTACTCCTCTTCAATTCGGTATTTTATGATATCATACATTTCCCGTTTCATATGTTAACTTATCTCATTAATATTGAAAGTATTCGTTTTTCTTTCAGATCTGTTTTCTCTGTGTTCATTCCTCTCTTCCTTCCCCCTTTTCTGTCACTCCCTCCCTTCCTCCAACTCCAATATATTAGCCTATGTCCTTGTTGAAGATATTACCTTTTCCTATTGTATATTATTCCTTCTCTTGCCAGGGTCTTTCTACATATATTTTTTAATTTATTTCATTTGCTTTTTCCTTCTTTCCTCCATTCTCACTTGTCATCTATTTACTTTCCTCTTGTTGAATCCTTCCCTCCTCCTTCCATATCCCTTTCTTCCATCCCTTGTTCCCTTGCTTCGTACCATCTCTCTTTTCCTCCTTCATTTTTTCTCTCTGTCTCTCCCCAACCCTCTTCTCCCTCGTAAACAAAATCAAACTCTCTTCCCTGACACTCACAAAACCGAACCCGAAAGCACTTAAGGTGTTCCTCTCCTCTAACTGTTCTGTGGAGACGTGAGTGTGTCGGGGAGAAACTTGTCTCAACTTTACCACACTGGCATTATATTGTATATATCTTATATTAATGACTTTCGTGTATACTTTAATTCATATGCATTTTATACAACTAATTAATGCGTTTAAGACAAGGTGAACCAATTGAAAGAAGTTGTACCTCCTTCTCAGCATTTTGTCCTTAACCTTTCTTGTCTGATTGTGTTTGAGAAATCCATAGACTTGGTGAGAAGTAAGGGTTTTAGATGGAAATTTATATCTAATTTAAAATATCTGACCACCTTAATAAATGAATAGGCTAACAGATGTGGGTGAGGATCAGGTGTTGTGAGGGTGCTTTGAATAAAAGGTGTGACAGGTGTGACAAGGACCTCTTTTCATGCCGCTGTGTGAGATATGACTTATCATTACTCATTCTCTTTAAAGTATTTGAGTCGGTCAGCACTTGTCATCTTACCTTGGTTGTAATTCCTGTCAATTATATATATATATATATATATATATATATATATATATATATATATATATATATATATATATATATATATATTTTAATATCGTACTTCAATATTTTTTCTGTGATGTACTGCGTTCGAAATTCACTATTCTTTAGTCTCAATAGTATGGAGTAGAGAGTGTACACAAAGACTTAATTAATAAAATAAACTGCAGGTTGTTTAAAAATGAAATATCATTCTTGAAATACAGGTGGTGTTGTTTGTCACTCAAAAGTACATTTATTAGCAGACAATGTATTATGTGCAAAGATCACATAAATTATAATTATAACGTCACGTATTTTTCTGATATTAATTGTTATGCTTGCTAGGGCTAAGCTGACTTTCCAACTTGTGTTCTCTAGTCTGAAGAGAAGCGAACCAAAAGATAGCATGATATGACATTATAGTATTAATTCAATATCTGCATAAATCTGCTATTTATTTATAGTAACCTCTTGTTACATAAATGCAAAATTATCAATGATACATTGTTCTGTTTCCATCAAAACATCTTCATTACAAATATAAGTGCATCCAAGAAAGTTACATATGTCATGTTTAATTTAGGCCTTCCTTATTTACGATTTTCTCAGATGTAAACCATAAGAATATGGAAATGCGAACCTTAGGATGCGAACCAATCGGCAACACCGTGAACCTTCGTCTAATATGCTTGTCAACACGGTACAGCCATGGCTGATAGTGCTGCACCAGCGTCCAAGGAGTGTTGGAGAACAACTGAACAGAGTTCGAACATGTGAATTTTCCAAATCATTCTCAACGTTGTGGTTTAGAAGACTCACTTCCTTTTTCGAACTTTTTGCTCTCCAGCACTCCTTGTACCCTGGTCAAGCACTATCAGCCATGGCTGTACAGCTGGTCAAACTCCCGTGAGGCCCACCCAACGTTGTCAACGTTGGCCGAGATAACCCCGAATGACTAGTTGTGAGCTCTGCTCGTTAGATCCATTCACTGGTGGGAGGGAGAAGTAAGGAGGGGTTTGAGGAGGGTAAGGGGGGGGGGGGGGTGTGCCTATACAAGAGAGGTCACCAATTAAAATTATACTATATGGACAGATGGTTGATTTGGAGGGATGTTACCACCAGTACTAAAACGAAAAACCAATCAAAACTTCCTCTCAGAATCCGGAAACCCAAATAAATTAAATGTCTAGAATTCAGTGAACTTGAAACATAATTCCGAAGCTCATTATCATTTTTTCCACCTTAACGCAGGCGCTACCTTGATTGATGCATTACACAGTTGGATAAAAGTATAGTAAATAATCACCATCAGAAAAGTCAATCATAATAATCGTATCAATATTTCCAAGAAGTTAAAGTTATGACAATTCATGCTAAGAGAGATGTAATATGAGCCTTAATTTCATCTCGGTTTAAGGGATCAGTATTATCAAAGTTTTTATAATAGTAAAGTGTGTGTGTCAGAACTATTTTAATGGACTGTATTGGTTCGTATGTGGGTAAGTTTACACATTGGATTCCTTTTTGTCATAATTTGTCTATTATCGCAACATCAACATCATTTTCAAATTAATGTGTATTCGTTAGAACTATTACTACAAAAATAATATATTAACGGATCGCTAAAGGCACGTGCTATTTAACCTACTTTGGAGGAATCTAGGAGCTCCAATTAAGGAACTATAAAGGTAAAACTAGTGATTTCTTGGGTATATGTCACACGTTAGTTAAAAACCAAGGTGGTAATTTGTAGTCAAACATTTCCATATCCAGCTTGAAAATTTCGTAAATCTTCTTCCTTAGGTCCAGCGGCACGTTTCTGTAGTATCTGAAATTGACCAAGAAAGTAAATAAATATATTATGACAAAATTAATACTGTTCAATATATGGAACATTCTATTAATATTTGCAGAGTGTGTACACATCTCAATTATGATTCCTTAGACAGTGCATGGTCATTACTCATGCATAATTAGTGTTAATGGAGTTATAATTTACCTACAAATTGAAAGTTCATTATTATTATTATTAAAAAAAAAATCTAACTCAGGGTTGATTAAAATATATGAGGAACCGTATCAATACACACACACACACACACACACACACACACACACACACACACACACACACACACACACACACACACACACACACACACACACACACACACACACACACACACACACACAACACACACACACAAACACACACACACACACACACACACACACACACACACAGGTTAATCTAGGACACCAAAAACACATCACTCACTCGTAGTCACTTGTGAAATCCGTCAGAGTAGATCGTTTGGTGTTGTATGCAAACTCAGGGTCAGATGGAATCCCAAATTTTTTAAACACGTAATCCAGTTCCTGTGTCATGTACTCCAGTTTTGTCACGTATTGGTAATCGAAGTAACACGGGCTACATTCACTTGTGTAGTCTTTCCTGTAGGTGAAGGAACCATGTTAAGTCTTGAAGGGAGAAGACTTAGTATAGTGTTGGTAAATCTGGAGCAAATTATTCCTTCAAGCTATTTCAGGTAACAGACCACCATTATTATTATTTTTTTTTAATCAGGTCCTGTTTAATGACATACTTTGAAAGATTCATGGCACTTCAATGTACCAAACTATATTATAACCCCTTGACTCTTCTATTGCCATTACGTCAGTTCGTAGAGTTACTGTGGAGTCGTATCAATCAACCAGACACAAATTTAAAATATTGCCAATGAATAATCATCTCATATATTCAGAAAAAAAAAATATTGGTAGGGGAATTTTAGTTGGAGAATACTAGCAGGTTATTTTATATGCCAATTATGTCCGGAAGACCTTTAATTAAATAAGGCAGACGGAGGGAGATACAGTATTGGAGAAATAGGGCACAGGAATGTTTTGCTTGGGGTGGGAGGGGGGGGGGAGGGGGATAAGGGATACGACCTAAAATAAGGAGAAACTGAGAGTGTAAATGGCTGAATAATTACACATACAAACAGACAGAGAGATTCACACCATATATTTTCAAGTATGATACCACAGTACCAATTTACACATGCATTATAACTGAACTGGTATATGAGGTTTGTTTGTACTTACCAATGGGCGTCCGCTTTATTGATTTCAAAAGTTGCCACCACGTGACGAATAAATTGTGCGAATGAGATTTTGGGCATCAGAATGGCACGCAGCTTTTGGTACACGTGCACGTCGTACCTGAACCAACACATGATTACTGCACATTAACCTTCCAAAAATTAATAAAGGGAACAAATAATTATGATGCGTCCATTATTTCGAGGGCAATTTTTCTCAATATCCGAGAGTAATATTCAGAATTTCCTAAGTGACCCTAATGCTATATTACACGGCTGATCATTATCTGTGTAGCCTTAATATAGCGTTATTAAATTATTCTTCATTGTGGTAGCACAATGTTTGATCAGAAGGGAGAAAACTGTGTATCACAGCAAATAATTTCAGTAATAGATATTTGTTTTAACATTTGTTATTATTAATTCTTTAAAAAAACCACTTGATGTGTATCTGTGGTAAAGGGTCACAGGTCAGAGGTTTGAATCCAACTGTATATGATTCTTTAGTATTTGAGCTTGTACTTACAAAACTAATGTTCATGTGTAAGCTAAAATTTCATTCTTAATCATTCAATCATGACCGGAATTAGAATCTGGCATTGTTTTGATATCACAACAAAAGATAATACGTCAAGAGGAGGAAAATTTGTCAAATGTTTCGAAATCATCCGGAAAACTATTAGTGAGGTCAGTCATGAAAACCTACAAATGATTCCAGACTCTGAGATGTTTGGTGAATACTGGTCCTGGGGCTCAGAGGTGCAAGCAAATGTCGAAGGAAATTGGAATACTTAATTACAGGAACTTAGGCTGACTGGTATTGTAAGTACAAGTATGATTCCGGTTCTAGTGAGAAAAATACAGACCGACGGAAGATACTTAAATGGATTGTATTCCTCCTTTAAAAACTTTAATTGTACTTACATAATTTTTGGATCAAATGGTTTCTCAAGTCCAAGGCGCTGGTGGAAGTCAGGTGGCAGCATGTGGTTGGTGTGAAGCACAGGAACCCAGAACGAATATATTAATTGTTGCCACGAGGCACCAGCTGTTCTCTGAGGAGGTATGGCAATGCTAAAGTTACGATAATAAGCAACTTGTAAATTTAGTTACGATAATACAGAGGCAACATAATCTAAATTTAGTTACGATAATACAGAATCATAATCTAAATTTAGTTACGATAATATAGAGGCAACATAATCTAAATTTAGTTATGATAATACAGAATCATAATCTAAATTTAGTTACGATAATACAGAGGCATAATCTAAATCTGAACGAAAATATCTGTAATTGTTATTAATAAGTACTGTACACATGTACTGTACACATAAGTACTGTACACACTTGGCTATTGAAAACACCTCGTTAGTGTGAGTAAAATCGTCTGCAGTTAACCAGAATAATTATTAATGTCTACATAAACTACACGAATATATTACGTTTGGAAGTATATAATGAGAAGCTTGGAAGATTATAATAAGACATTGCACGATTTTCCATAAGTATCAGACTTTGTAGAAGGTAATTGCATTTTGAAATTATAATTAATATGATCTCTTCTTTCTGGGTCAAATTATCGTGTTGCGGTTCAGACATTTTTATTTACGATTAATCACCTAAGTCTGTACTTGATTTGAAACGTAGAAAATACACAAACACACACACACACCTAAAGTTAGATACCAGTAGGTAATTTTATCATTTAGAAATCAATGTTCTTATTTTTACTCTTATTTCTATGCTATGAAAGGCATAATTTACGACTAAATGCGTAATGCTCGGTTTTACTCAGTAAAAAGAAAATACTACTTCATCACGGACGGTGGTTTGTTCTGAGATATATTCTAAGTGAGTCAGTAACATTAGCTTTTGGTACTCATATAATGCCCCTTTAATTATCATATCTTCTGCTATGGAAAATACTTGCCTTAAGTTTGTTTTCATCTTGTCTTGAACTGTATTTTTTTAATGTACCTCCATCTCTGAATTTTTGACGATAACATGATGCCAGACGAGTAAGTGGGTGCCTGTCAGGGTTGAAAAGAAGCATTGAATTACAATGTGTTTTAAGTTAAATTTGTCACTCAGAGGAAACTTATTTTGTGTTTCAGTGTTTCAGTATTCTAGTGATTCATATTAGCTGAAGGAACTTGAATGGATAAAATATCATGAGAGAAAATGAAAATGTAGATGCCATAAGAATAATAGAATAATTGGTGGCCAGTCATTGAGTCACTGTAAAGGTTTACTGGGAAACACAAAATGAAAAAGATAATTAAAACTCCAAATATTAGTGTATATAGCTTTCTTTTACACTGATATGTGTTTTGTGATTTGCAGTCAACCACATGTGTTATGAAGTCAGTCCACAGCTATAACCTCACTCATGTACTCTGAGGTGGAATTATATCACTGCCAATGGAGTCTATAGTTAATGTCTCGTCAGTTATAACATCTCCATCACCTCACCTCACTGTTATGATTTTAGTCGATGAATTCACTTTTGCGATGAGGTCATTATCTGGGAGCTTCAGCATGTTTATCCTGTACACATCTTTTTCCAGTCCAATGTTTTCAGGAGGTCCTCCGTTCACATGTCTCAAGTGTCTCCTCCAAGTTGACGAACCCGACTACATGTTCAGAGAGAGAAAACAAAAATCGTGATTCTTGAAACCATCGAAGTTAATGCAAATTTCCTTCATATAGAAATGTAATTTATGTACTGCTTATGTAACTAAAAGCGTTATTCACCATTAATAAAGAAACAGTGGTGTACTCTGCCTTCTTTGTATTCAGATAATTATGACTAAAATATGCAGAGGTTTGGAGATGATATATTAGAGTACGTATTTGCCCATGTATTAACAGTTGAGTAAAATTCTCATGTTCACACATTTATTCGTGTTTGAAGGAGGCAGTCCAGTTACGGCAAAATAGGATGTTAATTTGTATCAGTAGTCAGATTTATAGAATTTAATTAACTTTCAGAAGAAGAATGGAATTACTTGTAAAAAAAATTAATTGATCATATTACTACTAACCTTAGCTATGAGACAGACGGTGATATCGAAGTTGTGGAAGTAGTAGTCCCTGAATGTAAGAGTATTTCTGACGTTGTTGTATGGTTGGTACTTCTTGCACACTGACTTTATCCTCTCCCGACGCTCCTTCATCGTCCGTCCAATCTCGCTTTCATCTTCATCATGGTATCCCTGTTCCAGTCTATTCTCGTCGAGGGGAGTCTCGCTACTATTCGCCTGTGGCTGGACTTCTCGCTCGGTGTGGTGTAGTGGGTTCTTCATAATATTATGTCCGATGTTGTGTGTCAAGAATAGGACCACAAGCAACATCATCCACATCACAATAATGGTGCTTAATTGTTTTATCCTCCACATTTTGGTAACACTTGATTGACACTGTCTCAGTTGATTAAAATGTCCACAGATCAATTAAATCTTTTAAAACTTTCTATTTCGTAGCATACTTGCATTTGTAGTATTGATATCACATTAAAACTTGGTACTGGACTAAAAATATCCCGAGCAGTTATATCACGGTTACATAAATTTGTTTATCGCTTTCTCAAGAATACATGTTGAAGACTAATGGTCGTCCAGCCAACACCGTTGTTGAATAGTCAATGCATAAAATAGATTGAAATTGTTAGTTCTCTTTTTTTAAGTAAAATTCTTCGTTTACGCTTATATAAAAAGAATTTTTTGATGTTCCTAAATTATATATTGCTTGTGGGTGAATTGAAAGTCAATAAAGCCATTTCACAACAATTAAAACATGTTAAAAGAGAAACTCCACTGACTAAACAAAACACCAGTGTCCAGGTGACGAGAAACTTCAGCCTAATATGACCAAGCTAGAAGGCAAACTGTGGTCACACATGCGTTGACTCTGAAGTTCCTTTTACAAATACTCTCCAATATATCACATATCACATATCACTGCCTCTGCCTCGTGTGTTCACGGCTCCAAACCACCTGCCACACACTTGTGAAATTTTCGTGATCATTCAGACTTTACAGACAAGTGTGCTTATCAAAGGCCAAGTTAGAGGATTATATTCAAAGGTCAGATTGAATAAGTATGCTAATTTATAACAGGTGCATAGGTAACACCAGCAAAACTCGAACTAGGTATACTCGTATGTGTGTTTAAAAGTGAGAAGAAACTGAAAAATCCCCCCCCCCAAGCCTGTCCCCTATTCCTGCACCACCACCCCCAAAAAAAAAAAAAAAAAAAAAAAGCCTGTCCCCCTATACCCGCACCCCCTTAATATATTGATTAAGTGCATGATTCTTGATAGTAACCTGACCACAGCCTTCTTATGGGTCAGCGGCACAAAACACATCATTTATCTTATGCCTCTCATCATTTTTTCTCCCAAGACTTAGTTGGGGATTAAATAATATCACGTAGATTTACAAGTAGGGAATGTAATGCTTTCAATAATAATAATAATACACGTAGATTAATAACTAGGGAGTGCAATGGTTTCAATAATAATAATAATACACATAGATTAATAACTAGGGAGTGCAATGGTTTCAATAATAATAATAATAATAATAATAATAATAATAATAATATAGCGTTGTTGGTTGGTTGATGTGGCATTTATACTCTGAAGGGTTCATATAAAACTAATTACAGTACATCTGTGGTTGGTTAATATGTATGCAAATCATTACAATTAATTACTATGGCCTATAATATATTGTGCTTATTGATATCCATAATTACGATGATTAGGTTAGGCAATAGTATGACATTAATTATTGGTCACGACAGTTAAGTGCTCTTCTCTGTAGTAAGTTTTTTTTTTTTTTTTTTTTTATTGTATGCAAATGAGGAAAACCAGAATTAAAAATAACTTATACTGTTTCATTTTAACTTTACTGCTTCCCTTGTAGTTTTTTGGTTCACAGCGTATGTAGTTTTTTGGTTCACAGCCTATGTAGTGTTTCGTTATACCATTAGCAACATGTAGACCAATTATTAATCAGAGTGTTATTCAATATATCTAACCAAAATACCTAATATATTTTTAGATGGTAGCGAGTATATCCTAAGATAAGCTAAAACATTAATAACAACCCTGTGATCGTGTATGAGAAAGAATTAGAGGCTTCTGTTTCCTCGTAACTATGCCACGAAACAAGCTCCCTCCATATAGGTGGTGTCTCGTGGCAATATTTGAAAGACTCCTTTACCTCCAATTTTCTGACGATATATCACAACAGGATCCCTTAAAGGTGGAGGTTCAATCCTAAACTTGTACCCAGGCTATGTCAAGGTAAAATGTACAACTACAATACACGAGGAACATAGGACCCTGTGCCGTGTCGTGTCATGGCGAGGGAAAGCAAAGTAAGGAAAATATATTGTTTTAACCTGAACTCACTCTCTCTCTGTCTCTGTCTCTCTGTCTCTCTGTCTCTCTGTCTCTTCATTTGTCAGTATAATCCTCTCTCTATCGTACTCCAGTTGTAATTACTTTTTCGTATACAAATTCTCTCATTCCTCTCCATCTCCTAAAAATCTTCCTCATGCATCATTGTCTTCATTTAATTAATAAGTGTTCCTGCCGCTGCTGCTGCTGCTGCTGCTGCTATACTCGTCTACCGCCAGGCGTCACAAATCTCTCCTTTCCTTCCATACCTGACTCGGGTTAATCTCTGCTTGAGCTCGATGTAAGCTCCCTAGTCCCCTTATTGCCTCTTAACTCACTCCCCTTCCCCGATTTCTCACTAACCACCTTAACGCCCATTCCTGCAATCAATTCCTTAATTAGTCTCTGTCCTTTCCATCTCAATTTCCTTCCGTGGGTCTTCTGCATTCATTTTTATCATTTTTTTTTTTTTTTGAAGAACATGAAATGGAATCGAAGACTAATGGAAGCAGTAGCCATTGTAATGTAAATATTATGACTGGTTAACGATTATTTATTATTATTATTATTATTATTGTTATTATTATTACAATTGTTATTATTATTGTTATTGTTATTATTATTGTTATTATTATTGTAATTATTATTGTAATTATTATTATTGTTATTATTATCATTATTATTATTATTATTATTATTATTATACTCTACATCTAGGATATTGTCGTACGGGCGAAGATAAACAAAGATAACAAAGCAATCTTTCCCGCTACTTTGTATGCCACCAGAAGACGAAAACAAAGATTACACAGGAATAGAGGAAATAACTGGGTCCATCCTAAAGACAGAATTTTGTTTGTACTGCCTGATAAAAATGTCCCTAGCCTCTATAAATACATTCATGTATTATCTCCCGTCAAAAAACAAACAACAATTATATATATAACTTGAATTGTCTCCCATACTAATTAGAATTGCAAATTGATCATCATTCGCATTGATCCATTGCAAAAAGGACATAAGATAAGATTATGAAGATTGAAATTCTTATTAGTTTTAATCTTTGCCTTCATTTCCCCTTTCTTCTCTCGGTCTTCTCAATTCTTCCCTTTCCCCTCTTCCATTTTGCTCCTATAGCTTTCACACGCTCCCTCCACCTATTCCTCTCACTTCTCTTGCTCCATCTCACTCTATTACCAGTACCTCTCTCTCTCTCTCTCTCTTACATACATACCTCCCTCCCACTCCTCTCTCGTTCTGTCTCACTCCTCCACTCACCCCCCACCACCCCTCCCCTCCATTTGCCTTGCCATTCCTGCACCTGACTCCTCGCCTCATTGATTGGGGAGGGCCAGAACGTACCCCATCCTCCATCCTGCTCCTCCTCCTCCTCTATAGATTGCTCCATCCTCCATCCTCCCCATCCCATCAGTTCATCCCCAACATTAACCATCACTGCACCGACGACTGATCCTTCCACTTTTTTCTCTCCCCTTCAACACCCCATCCAAATTTCCTTCCTGCTCTACTATCTCATTTCTCTATCACCTTTTTATTCTGGCGCTATATGACCTCACTGTTGCTGCACTTAATATCAATCAATCACCCCATCCAAGCTGAGTGCAGCTGAGAAAATGGCAGACACTTGTGCATAAAATAATAGTTCAAAGATAAGACACTGACTTGGTTTTTATCATATACCTTTGTATTAATTTGTTACGAAGGCATATGAGAAAGATTAAGGTTGTGTGTGTGTGTGTATGTGTGTGTGTGTGTATGTGTGTGTGTGTGTGTGTGTGTGTTGCACCTCGTCATACCTCCACTCCACGTACCTTGCATCATCATCCACTAACTTTCTGGCAGTCCTCACCTGACTTCTCCACGCTGCTCTTCACTCATGTCTACAGGACCTTTTCATCTCTTGTTATATTTCCTCTGTTTATTTATTATGTTTATTTTTCCAACATGGTACCGCATAGCTTTTGGTCAGAGCGTCAGATGTTACCAATGTTACGTAACGATAAACTTTAAATCTATGGCTGTCCACTATAGACATAGTGAGTGAGTGAGTAGACCGAAGCAATACTCTAACGTTATACAGTGAAGCAATATTGCAGACGGGACCAACTTTCTGCAATGAAATAATGTTAGACAATAGAGCCAGCGGCCAGGTAGGCTAGATGGATAGTCTGAGACGGCAGCACCAGCACCTCGCCGCTAACTTGAGGGGAACTGGGACAAGGACACAATGGTTGCCGTCCAGTTAAGCGGCGTGGCAAAGTTGGGTTTAGGAGAGCTGTTGGTCTGTGGTGGAAGCTCAAGGGATTACTGAGGATTTCTTGGCTAGCTTTTAACTGTGGACCCCAGAAGGTGCACCAGCCACCTACCCACAACAACATGTTGAAGAAAAAGGGACTTCTCACT
Source organism: Petrolisthes manimaculis (assembly GCA_034508575.1). NCBI lineage: Eukaryota > Metazoa > Arthropoda > Malacostraca > Decapoda > Porcellanidae > Petrolisthes > Petrolisthes manimaculis. The sequence continues at coordinate 47,889 of JAWZYT010003349.1, forward strand.
AGTGTTGTATATAATATTATATATATATATATATATATATATATATATATATATATATATATATATATATATATATATATATATATATATATATATTTTTTTTTTTTTTTTTTTTTTTTTTACTTATTTATTTATTTATTTATTTATCTATTCATTCATTTATAATGTAAACCAGTGTATCAGGTTGTTAGAGAACGTAGTGAGTCTAGACAAAAAGCATAGAGTTTTTGGCATAAATATAATTTATTATGGATAGTTGTGGTATCAAGTACTGGGGGACAATCACTGGACACACGTCAGTATACAGGGATGACAATAACAGGGTAATGCAGTGCCAACACAATATCACTATTTACTGATGACACTGAAATATTGTCATGTCATTTTTCTTCTCCCTGGCAACACTGGGTCTTCCTCTGCCCTTTTCAACATGACTAACATGACAAACATGGATATCTAATTTATAAATGACAAACTGTTAACAATTAAATGGATTTCTTTGATACTTTATATCTTATTTATGGTTCACAATATATTTTAAGATATTTTTTCCAACCTACACGACATTGGGCCAGTCCCATGAAAAGTTTCAATTAAATGACAAAATCTATATAATAAAAGAAAAATAATATAGGAATGAAGATAACAATTGAATAATAATATATTACAGTTTGTGTTAGTAACTGTTGTTATTTGTTTTACAGACTTTCCACATAATGTTTTTCGTTTGTCATATATATATATATATATATATATATATATATATATATATATATATATATGTATATATATATATATATATATATATATATATATATATATATATATATATATATATATATATATATATATATATATATATATATATATATATATATATCATATATTCTATTTTGTTGTGTACGTATGATAATTTCGTAGGTATGATTTGGAAAAAATGATGACTTCTTAACTAGTCCCGCCACCAAATCGTCATTTGGTGGTTTGGTTATCAATAAATTTTGATGCCAGTATTATCATTACCGTGACATTATTTATGAATGAAAGATTTGTCAATATTGTTGGTCTCTTAGCACCAGAACAATCCCATTAAACGATTTTGCTCCCAATGTAAAATTCTTGATAAAAAAAATCTCACAATTCTGAGAAGCAGTGGAGCAGACTGCATCAACTGAGTCAGGATGGACTGTTTCTTGTTTTGTTCTGGTGGAAGAAGTCGTAGGGTTTACTCTGGGAAGCTTATGTATAATAGTGTTTACTGTAATTTTTTTTTTGTACGTTTAATTAATTCAAACCCCTCGGAATCAGACCATTACCGTGTATATTGTTCGATCATTTTCATTTACAGAAAACTGGCAATAAATTGTCTACCGTACTTCATTAGCTGATATCGTATACAAGTCACATCTAAGCATGGAAAGTAGCTCTCTTTTGTAAGGCCACCTTATTGTAGCGTTCTTACTCAACTGTTTATTTGACCAGGGTTCGAAACTCGCTACAGCTGAAAAACTTTGTGGGTAATGACAGCTCTCTCCTGCATGTAACCTCACTGATCTAAATTAATGGCCTATATAGCCTAATTCTGGAACATTCACTGCCACCATTTTCTCTCTTGTAAAGTATTATATTCATTCAAAAGCCCTGCTCTAAAATAATAATGTCTGACTCTGGCCTTGTTCTAAAGAGGAGCTTCCAGTGGGTCATCAGGGAACCCACCTTTTTACAAACACACTCACACCACAAACCCCTCCTCTCCACACCTCGCACCTGCTGGCCTTCTTTCACAACACACTCACAACACACTCACACCACAAACCCCTCCTCTCCACACCTCGCCCCTGCTGGCCTTCTTTCACAACACACTCACAACACACTCACACCACAAACCCCTCCTCTCCACACCTCGTCCCTGCTGGCCTTCTTTCACAACACACTCACAACACACTCACACCACAAACCCCTCCTCTCCACACCTCGTCCCTGCTGGCCTTCCTTCACAACACAACAACACTACATTGAGGCCACGTGTACGATGTATTTCTCATCCCTCTCACGCAAACATTTAACAAGAGCACAACTATTCTCAGAGACCCACACACATCCCCTTAGGTCCACTTCAGCTTCTAGCAACGCCACAGACCAGACCACCACTTGTACTCTCCTCCCCCTCTTTTCCACTCCTGCCACTTTCCTCTCTTCCACTCCTGCCACTCTCCTCTCTTCCACTCCTGCCACTCTCCTCTCTTCTACTCTTGCCACTCTCCTCTCTTCCACTCCTGCCACTCTCCTCTCTTCCACTCCTTCTACCCTCCTCTCTTCCACTCCTGCCACTCTCCTCTCTTCCACTCCTGCCACTCTCCTCTCTTCCACTCCTGCCACTTCCTCTCTTCCACTCCTGCCACTCTCCTCTCTTCCACTCCTTCTACCCTCCTCTCTTCCACTCCTGCCACTCTTGCTTTTCTATGCCTCAAGGCCCCTCGTCTTACTCACATGTTGTATTCTGAGGAGTCCCCTCTTGTGTTTTTCATATAGCTTCTTTTTTTTTTCCTGACCCACACACATTCGGTTAAACTTCCCTAAGGTCAAACTCAACGAAAATCATTTTAATTAAGCAAAAACTATGAAGCCCAAAATGAGTATTATAGAAAAAAATAAATAAAAACTTGTAAGCCCATCAATATTTACATTTCTTATAATTGTTACTGATAAATGAGTCATAAAATGAAAATGATAGTGCTCACAACTTGACCCAGATGTTCTTAATGTTGGACAAGGATAAATGATTTTCTCAAGTTTATTCGTCCAATGTGATCGAGAATATCCACGCCAAGAGAAAATAGAATACACTTGTATCTCTCCTTACATGGACTTGTTCAGTGTCGAGGTGTTTAATGATGAACTTGTCTCAGTTTGACACGTCTTGGGTACGAGAATTATTATTGGTATATTAGAACCTCTTGATTCCTCCAAAGTATATCAGGAAACAGGCCCAGATTACCAGAAATAATGATGGCCTGTTGCTTGAAAGGGTGTGGAGGAATCAGTTGCTCCAGATTTACCAAAACATATGTATATAATATAATATATTTATATATACAGGGTGTCCAAAAATTTCCTGATCGAATTGTATTGTTTAAACATGTAAAGTTGTTCAGATAATTTATGCATATATCGATGACTCTCATTCGAATCCAAAGTGATGATACAACATAAATATTGATTATGAAAGACTGTTTATTCCCTCAGAGGTTACACTCAGGAATATTACTTACACCATAACTGCCACCACGACGATACAGGCTAAATAAAAAAAACCATTATTTGCAGAATATCGAAGTAGTCAGCACACACACACACACACACACACACACACACACACACACGTTGTCTCGGGAGGGTGAGGAAACTACCGGGGTGTCATGTTTTCTCACACACACACACACACACACACACATGTTGGTAAAACACTATTTTTTCAGGTCAGATCACACTAGTATACAGTAGTGTCCAGGTGGCGAGGCGGATGAAGGGATAACTAACTTTTGGACATGATAAAGATGATAAGTGAGAAAGGGAACAAGAATGGCGGAGAGAGAGAGAGAGAGAGAGAGAGAGAGAGAGAGAGAGAGAGAGAGAGAGAGAGAGAGAGAGAGAGAGAGAGATTATTATTATTGATGGATATTAGGCGCCGCAACATCGAGGTCCTATAGCGCCAGAAAAAAAGTGATAGAGAGGTGTGACAGCAAACAGGAAGGAAATAAAAAGAAAAGAGGGACAGCTGAAGAACTGAATGATGGGAACCATTTAGTTTAGTCTCTCACTGGCGACCTTCCTAGCATGGGAAACCCTCTCTCCCCGAAATCGGGGCAGAGCAGGGGCCGGAGCCCCCTCTAGTCTAAGTTCGCCAGGTCTCAGAGACACACAAGCCCGTTGGAGAGAGAGAGAGAGAGAGAGAGAGAGAGAGAGAGAGAGAGAGAGAGAGAGAGAGATGAGTAAGGTTAGGTACTGAAGTCTCTCTCTCTCTCTCTCTCTCTCTCTCATTAAATATTCCTGAGGCAGTCCTGACCTCTCATCACATATATATTCAAACAATTAATTGCAATATTTACACAGTGAAGTTTGTCATAAGATTATCATATGTTGCTTCAGTACAAGAGAGACGAGGTAGACCGACATGATGTGTGAAGTGGGTAGAAAGTCGTATTATCTTTATGTGTCGAACGTAGGAATCAACATAAATGAATTACCTACTGGACTGATTGCATGGTTTCGATATTCAGGCTTTGAAGAAAAAAATATTGACACCGCTAAGTGGAATACGATATGAGTGGAACCAACTGAACAGCATCCATGCAGCTAATGAAAGGGAACACATTGCCTCACTTACTTTATACACACACACACACACACATACACACACAAAGAATCTATTGTAATCGTCTTTAATTTTTATGCCACATGGTGAAGAGAGAAAATGTAAATGATCAGTTATGATAATATTATGTTCTGTTTATGAGTAATGACAAAGGCAGTGTTTTTTCCCTTTCATCTGTTCGTAACTACTGGAGGGCCGTAAGGGTCGCAGTGTCTCCCGTCCTCAGTAATAACCAAATTGAATATATTTTTGTTCCTGAATGAGAGACATGAATTTATTTACCATACAATTATAATTTCATTTAGGCGTGACTTCATTTTACGACTCCCTCTCTAATTCATTCTCGTGTTCCTTCCCTTTTGCCTCATGAATAATGCATATCAATTTGCACCACGAACTAGAGCGGCGTTCTTGTATGAAGCTCCGGCCTTCTCCAGCATCTCCAACAATGAATGTAGGGTTGGTGTTGATATATTCATGGAAATTGATAACTAAAAGTAATGATTAGAATGATGACCCAAAATGTACAGTTTTACATACACGACACAACTTGCTCATTATTTTTTAACTTGCTCGTTTGAAAAAAATATACAGTTTAAGTATTAAATGTATAACTTGCTTATGAATTATTATAAAGAACGGAGAAAAGTAAGAATGAATGAATGAGTGAAATAATTAAAAGGAGAAAAATAAAGAAGGTAAAGAGATAGATGGATACACAGACAGATAATAATTTATATAGATGGTGAAATTAATCTATAGAGATGTAGAGAGATTTATTGACTGACGGATAGATGGTTACAAGAAATGGATGGTTAAGTAAATATAGGGTTAGGGAAGTGATGAAGAGAAGGAGAGACGTAAGCAACATTCTATACAAGTCAATGAAAAATATAAAAAGGAGTAAGGAGATACGTAAGCAAGATTCTATACAAAAGTGGGATGGGTATATTGGACCAGATGATGAATGGAAGTGAGAGTTTACACCCTTGTTGAGTGTGAAGGGCGTGCAGATGATGCCGTGGGGAAGTACAGTTGGACACAGGAATGGGTGGTACAGCCCAGGTGAAAGATACTTGTCCCCATTTGAGTAACCAGTGTCTGTTATCAGGTATACTTGCTTTTTATTACAATCCTTAATACTGACTTCTGCTCCTGGTGTCTCCTATTTGACACTAAGGAACTTGATATTGGGAGAAATTGACCATCTTTCGCTTGGGCTGTACCACCCATTCATGTATCCAACTGTACGTGGAGAGATTAATGTTGACCCACTAACACCACACCTGACGAGGCAAGGTTTTGAGACTTTGATGTGGACTAAAGTGTAAAAGATGAAGGAATGGGAAGTGAGATAAATGACTGACTGTGAGCTGCAATGAAATAAGCTACAAACCGAATGAACACAACTTTAAATTGAATAGTCTAGGACAGGTTGCTGCTTCATGAAACACAGTTAAGAAAATTTATGCCACAGCGTTGAAATGAAGGAGAAATGAAATAAATATGACTTTGATAAATATTTGATACATGACCTCTGTGTTAACCGCATGGATATAATTCTTAATATATAAATATCCAAACAAACTGTCGGGCTTGATATATTGTTCATCATCACTGAAATATAATCCAAGGAATGAATCTTTATTGTCCATTTGTTTATTCATAAGCTTCGTCTTGAATCATATTGTTGGAAATGAAATATATTACGACCAAATGAACAGATTCTCTCAGAGGAAGGATACTTGAGGCGAGCTGACTGGCTGACTAACGGACTGGCTGACTAACGGACTGACTGATTGAATTGTGGACTGGCTAGCTGAATGGCTGACTGACTGACTGATTGGATTGTGGACTGACTGGCTGACTGACTGACTGATTGATTGGATTGTGGACTGGCTAGCTGACTGACTGACTGATTGGATTGTGGACTGGCTGACTGGATGACTGGATGGTTGACTGACTGACTGGTTGGATCGTTGGCTGACTGACTGACTGGCTGACTGACTGACTGACTGGCTGGCTGGCTGGCTGGCTGGCTGATTCCTCTGAAGGACTGGGTGGGAGGGGGTCGGGGGGATCTGCTGCCTCTTTTAGGACACAAGACACAAGACGCTTTGGTGTTCTCTTCCCTCAGGACATACTTGTGGTCTCTGAGGGCCCGGAGTGCTTTAGGTAGCAAGCAATAATGATGTTTTTTTTGTTTTGTTTTTTGCTTGATGTGTGTTTTATGCAGCAAAGAGGCATACTGGTGGTGTTGTTATTATTTTTTATTTGTTTTTGTTTTTTTGTATTTTTTGTGTTGTGTTGTTTTTGTTGTTTTTTATGTAGAAAGCAATAGTGGTGCCTTTTTGTGCTTGTTGTGTTTTATGTAGCAAGCAATAATGGAGTTTTTATTTTTTTTACATTTTTCCTTGTTTCTCTTCGTCTGTCTGCCTCTCGTGCTCCTCCTCCTCCTCCTCCTCCTCCTCCTCCTCCTCCTCCTCCTCCACCCTCGAGTTTTTGTAACGTGGCAAGCAATAATGGGAATGGCACGTGATTTTTCTTGGATTTCCCCCCCTCCCCCCCTCCCCCCCTCTCTCTCTCCCACTCCCTCCTTTCCTTCAACACTTACTTATTTCATCTTCCTCATTCCTTACTGACTTATCCCTCATTTTTTTTTTAATGTTACCTACTTTATAATTTCTTTCCTTGTTCTGTTTCTTACTTTATCTTTTTTATCTTCACCCTCTCCACCCCTGAAAAAAATCAAACTTTAAATTTCCAACTTCATAATAGTCTCTCCCCAATTCTCACAAACTTTTATCTGCTCTTACTACTCTATTTTTATTTTTATTTTTTTCGTCCCCATGCCAACAACAACAACATCCAACCAGACTTTACTCTTCTGTTTTTCCAATTATTTTACCATTTAGTTTCCCTCCACACTTCAATATTCTATGTAGTGTGTGTGTGTGTGTGTGTGTGTGTGTGTGTGTGTGTGTGTCATTTATATTACTCTTTCTTCATTTGTTTCTATTCTTTCCTCTACTTTAAACTACCCTCTCATTGCACTACTATTCACATTTACTCTCTCCTCTCCTTCTCTCTTCTCCTTTCTCCTACAATACTACTCGTTCCTACTCTTGTTGCTTACTCCTCCCTTCCTTGCCTGCTTGCTCTCTGTGTCCACTTCTCCCTCCCCGTGTACCCTCTTTCACTGGCCCCGGTATGAGAAGGCACAGCTAACAATAATTCACAGAGAACTCTCGAGAAGACTGTCAAGAACACTCCTTCTATATTATATAACTTGAAGTGGATAATATTTCTGTCAACACTGCGCTTGTATCCGGGACACAATAAGAGGGGAGACTTGTACAATGGGTTTCTTCTGGGTCTTTCGAGTGCTTCAAGTGTACAGACGTGAGTAAAAAGTTCTGACTTGACTCACTCGCCCATCTGTAAACTAAGGATAAGTAAGCCGCTTAGAAATTTCTGACACGATACGAATATTTTTTTTTTATGTCTGAGGGGATATATTATTCTCAATACTATTACATTCAAGGTTGAGACATACAGACGAAGTTATAAGACCAAAACACTGCAGTGAGTAAAATTTAACACATGGTTCCATCTGCTTGCCACGAGAGTATCTTAAATAATTACATACGATATCTTTACATTTACTTATAAAAATCCAGGGAGTTACAACAGCACCGAATATCAGAGTAGAGGGCAAAATACAGATGGTGATGAACACTTTTTTTTTTTTTTTTTGCAGAGAAACCAAGTATAAGACTTATTTTTCTTTGCAGGGAGAAATAAAACGGTGAAGAATGTGGCCGAGTTAAAATGAGTAGGTGAATTAGGTGACTACTGGGTGGAGGAATGTCAGGAAACTTTGATCTTAAACCTCTCACGTTCTGAAAGGTGAAAAGTTTAATCCGAAAATGAAATGCTATTATAACATTAGAATGGACCCAAAGAGAGAGAGAAAAAAAAGAATAAGTCTCATGGTTCAGGATGGAATAATTTTGTGCTCTAGAATATAAACAGTTATATATACAGTAATTCTCATGTTGTTGTTCTACCCATTCATCTGGAAAAATAACCCACAAAATATAATAATAGAACCATTAGTAAGTATAGTCACGGGCACTAACAAGTAAAGAAGGGAGTGAGGGAGTGAGGGAGTGAGAGAGTGAGGGGGTGAGGAAGTGAGGGGGTGAGGGAGTGAGGTGGTGAGAAAGTGAGGTGGTGAGGGAGTGAAAGAGTGAGGGAGTGAGGAAGTGAGGGAGTGAGGTGGTGAGGGAGTGAGGGGGTGAGGGAGTGAGGGAGTGAGGTGGTGAGAGAGTGAGGGAGTGAGGTGGTGAGGGAGTGAGGGGGTGAGGTGGTGAGGGAGTGAGGGGGTGAGGGAGTGAGGTGGTGAGGGAGTGAGGAAGTGAGGGAGTGAGGTGGTGAGAGAGTGAGGGAGTGAGGTGGTGAGGGAGTGAGGGGGTGAGGGAGTGAGAGAGTGAGGGAGTGAGGGAGTGAGGGATGAGTGCTTCGAATACCCAGAGACAGTAAATAACTACACAATAAGATCTCCATTAGTATTACTGTACTTCATTGGTGAATTGGACTGATCAAAGCGTCAACCAAAACAGTATACTTATTAGTGTTCGTGACTGTACCATTCAGGAAATACTATAATATAACACACACACACACACACACACACACATCCATAACAAAATGAACTCCCTCCCTATCTCTGACCTCAATTTGATTCCCTGGTGTGCATAGCCAGGTGACGACAGTGTTCAATTGATAAACCATATATATAGAGAGTACGGATACAATTCCATACTGCGGCGAATTGATGGCGTAAACTTTATTAGCTATCAATAGGTTCAGCAGTGTATATTGAAGCCCAGCGAGTGTCATGAAACAAACACCTTTACTGGCACCATTACAATTATTTCAGTACATACATGAGGCATCTATTCCTATGTAGAGGAGTAGTAGTAATGTGCATATGTGTGTGTGTGTGTCTGTGTCTGTGTGTGTGTGTGTATGTAAGTGAGTGTGAATGTGAATGTGAATGTGTGTGTATGTTGGTGAGTGAGTGTGTGGAGGTGAGTTTGTAGGTGTGTGTGCACATAATAATGTGTGTGTGTGTGTGTATGTAGATATGATATACCAATTATATTAATTATGGGAAGTGACATGTGTTATTCTCACTGTACCCAATAGTTAACCAAACTGACGAAAGGGAAGGAATAACACAGACAGAACCGATCACATAATATATACAGTATTAATGGTGACCCAGATCGGTGTGTTCGAATTTTACACACCCTATCCCGATGGACACAGAACCCGGCGACAAGTTACTTCCACGATATCATGTTTCTCGAAAGGGCCATCCAGGTAAGGCCTCGTCTCCAAGAAGTTTCTGGTTCGGGTGGAGTTACGGTTCGATCCAAGTGAGATGGAAGGAAGCTAAAGGGATTCTGTTGCTGTTGCTGCTGTCTGGGGAGGGAGTGATGGTGGGAGGTGGTGAGGGAGTGAGGGAGGAACCAGGGGATCACAGAACTAGCCGTATTTTCTTTCGGTCGTATTTGTGTCTAATATTTATTCTCCCTAAAGTGCCTCTTGTGTAATTTAAGCATATCATTTTCATCTCCACTCAATGGCAGTCTCTCATTTCAGTCCTATAATTCTAATGTGTGTTTTTTAATGTTAGTTTTCCATAAATTGCTTATTCATTGCGTATCACAGGCCAGTTATTTAAGCACATACTTTTTTAACCATACTTCTTTTATTTTCTATCCTGGCGAAAAGGTATACCACCGACTCCTTCATTTAATTTCTTGGGTTTTGCCGGGAGGTGAAGGGACACAATGGAGGCACTGGACTGTAAGGTGAGGGTTTCTTCACTCCTACCTGACCAAACTATAAATATATACTCAAGAGTAAGGTTAGGCCTGTGTGTGGGAAAAATAGCCTGTTCTTATGATGAGGTGGAGGAGAATGAGGATTACATTACACAATACAAACCTAGACAGAGCAATTCCAGAAATGTCACAACTTTACCCACTTTGAAAATAAATATGCAAGAGTCAGCTACCGGTACTAAAGCCTTCTCTAGATGCCTTGAAATATCCCTCTTAATAATAAAAAACTGAAGCGCTGGCAGAAAGAGAAAGAGGCAGACAGTTCCAAAGAGATTTTATTTTACATCCTACGTCGGAAAAGAAAAGGAAATCCACACACACACACACACACACACACACACACACACACACCTCGTTCAAGCATGACCACTGCAATATTCAGTTCTGCCATTATATCGTATGTTTACTAGACCTATGATGACGGCCGTGTCGTTACCGTAAAAAAGTTATTGCCATGGCGGTGACCAGACGTAAATTATTCTCCACTGACAATTTCCGTGATATGGTATTGGGCGATATTGTCACATTACGAGTCTGTCCCCCCTTCCCCCTCTTCCAGGCATCATTCCCAAGTCTCTGATGGTACAGGGGAAAAGAGAGCCCCCTTTTTATCTTAGCAGGAAAGTTGTGTTCATTTTATAACATTGATTTTTACTCATGTTTGTCTGAATTACCTCACCAAAATGAACCTGTCCTCACGTAACATGAACTGAGTCAGCTGCTCGGAGTCTTAATATATAACAACGAAATTCCCCTCCATCATGCTATACTTTGGAGTGACGCGGTGAGGGACAGTAAGGAGGAATGGCCCAGTGTGTCAGGTTGGCAGAGGTGATGCATGTATGTATGTATGTATTGTGAATCTCTTTACCAACATGTTGTCTGCTTCCTTCCATTCGTTGTGTCCCAATAATGTGCTGACGGTTCGACTGATGACATTAGTTGTGTTGCTCTTCTTACAACGCGACGCTATCAGGTCTTGTTGATATTATACATGTCGAGTTATTTTCTGTATTTGACACTCCTCAACGGATGGCAACCTTTGACATTCTAGTTTAAAGTGACGAATGATTTTGTCGCAGGGAAACGTTTAATTTTTTTTTGACATTCCAAAGATGCTGACTATATTATCAAACCTTCGTGAAACACCAATAGCCTTCCAATTCTTAAACCAGGAACACACCCTCAGTTTCATTCGTATCTGAGATAAAATGAAATAATTCTTTAAGGCTACTCGTACATTTTTTTTTTCATAGTTACTGTACAATGGAGATGGAAGCATGTGCATCTGTATATAATTGCTTTAGCCTAACTTGCAACTTTAGGTTCATGGTTCGGAAGTAAGCTTAAATAACCCAATGTATTTTTGAAAAGAAATACAGACTTCCATTACCGAAAACAATGGCACAATAAAATTAATGTATGACACAGTAACCCGACGTCTTCCGTACACACTCCATTCAAATTGAGTCCTGCAATAAATTCTGAGAATAAACAGATACATTTTCCCCTTTAGACTTTTTTCCTAATTTATAAAATTTCTCGTTTGAATACTTGGTTGAGATCAGCCTCTCATATCTAACTGTTGAGAATTGTACTTCATTCGTAATTATTTGTAAAGGTTTTTCATGGGATTATTTAATACAGTATACACTCATTTCCAGAGTCCCATGGGGTCTAGAGCATCATAATATCTCCTTTCCTCCCAACACCAACAAACGTGGTGTGTTGTGGTTGTAGTGATTTGTGTAGCAACATTAACGCTGGTAGGGATGCGAGGTCATAGTGGCTGGCTGGACCTTTTTACATTAGAATGGGGAGTGATGTATGTATGTATGTACGTCCCTGCCAGACTAGACTTCTCGGGCTATACATTGTCTGGAAACCTCGTCTATGCGAAGTAGCAAAACATTCTATTTTCAAATAAACTTAGTTGTGATTCACTTCATGAGGATAAAATCTTACTTATTCAAAATTTAGTTTATTGCAAACTGCTTTACTCGTAATTTTAAATGTATTCGATAGGCTGCAACACGTTTTATAGTACAGTATTATCTGAGTAATCGTCTTAAACGGGTATTATAAACAATATATAGATAGATAGATAGCTATTGATAGACATATACTGCTACTGTGTATTATAGTGAGTTGGTAACTATGTTTAGAAAAGGTTTTACGTTACTTTGTTTTAGGAGAGATATACACTGCACCATTATCATGCGTGCAGGCTGCTAATGAAGTTGAAACAAAATATGGACCTGGCGAGAGTAAAGTGTAAAGGAGACTCTGCCAAAAGGACTCGACTGGGACTATGCAAATGGAGATCCTGAGTACAAAAGTCGAGGAGTGACCGCCTTGCTTTCCTACTTAGCCTTCCCTTGACAACCACCTGCTTCCTCCTCTCTCTGGTACAAACGACTCCTCTCTGCCTAACTTACCCTTGCTCTCACGACGCCATAACGACTGACTACATGTTCCCTTCCTTCTCCTGGCTTGCTGAATCTCCCTGTCATTCCCTGGTCATGTCTCTGAATTCATTTTGTTGTCACTGTTTCGACCTCAGATCCTTCTCTTTGTCACCCACCATTATTGCTCTGCCGTCCTCTGCCATCTCACTATCACATTACCTTCGTTCTAACATTACACAGCACTTGCATACTGTCATACCCCACCTCTCTCTCTCTCTCTCTCTCTCTCTCTCTCTCTCTCTCTCTCTCTCTCTCTCTCTCTCTCTCTCTCTCTCTCTCTCTCTCTCTCTCTCTGTATCAGCCCACACCACCTCTCATCTCCCTGTTCCTATCTCACTGCCTCTCAATCACCCCATTTACCTGCCACCACCACCACTACCCCCACCACTACCACCACCACCACCACCATCACCACCTCGGCCATCTCATCCATCCCCATCTCAGTACCCCATTCCATTTCATTTGTCTGCATTCCTGCCTGCACCCTATTTCCCTTTCCCTCCCTCCCTACCACCACACCCATTCCTCCTGCCACCCATCTCCCTGCCAACCTACCAAACCCTTCTAGCCACTCTTCTATCCCATCTTCTCCTTGCCATCTATGTCCCTGTTACTTGTACTTAAGTCACTCTGCCACTCTGCCACCCCAGCTCACAGTCCTCCCTTCCCCAGTCACCAGTTTTCCCAGTTCCCCTGCTTCTTTGCTAACTAACTGCCCTTCTAGCACTATATTATACACTACTACCCTTCCTCCTTGCCATTCCTACTCGTCATGCCACCTTCCTGTCATTCTGCCAGCCCATTTCCCTGGCAGAGAGACCCACAACCGTACCCCAACTCCTGTATCATGCCAAGACGAAACACATTACTCTAGATTATCATTTATCACACACGGTTATGCGGTCGTGGCCTGGGTGACAGTGTGTATGTATGAGAGAGAGAGAGAGAGAGAGAGAGAGAGAGAGAGAGACAGAGAGAGAAAGAGACACAGAGATATATGCTTATTACATGTAGTGCCTTCTTGGAGTCCAACACCTACACCCAGGAGATAAAATTAATGTTATCACTATCGTAGTAAGGGAATAGTGTAGCAAAGACGAGTGTTCTTCCCTTCCACTTTTCCCTCCTAGCTGTGTGGACGCAGAAAAGGAAATCTCCCTTACCAGGCAAACCCAAGTCATGTTAAGTTACGTAGTGTAATTAGTATTCTATATGACAGATGTGCTTAATAACTCTAGTCTCTGTAGGAAATGGTTGAAGTATAACAACACGTGCTCTGTAATTCAGGTCGTATATTACATATCTCAACGCCCTTTCCATATTATATTAGGGTATGTAGTAATGAAATATTAATGGGTTTGATTAATTTTGTTTTTTTGAAAAATATACCTACAATTCCAGCTTTCCAATGAAAAGTTTCATATAGTTTTCTTTATCAATAACTTAGACCAAAATATAAAATGTAAATGGATTGCAAAGGAGCTCGTAACTGGTTAGGGCATTACTTGTCAACAATTACACACCAACTAATTGATACTAATCGAGTGTGTCAGTATATATAATGATTACCTCTTGAATCTCACAATTATCACAGCTTTACATTGAATACCGCAAAGCTAAGTGATATAATCTCTGAGTAAAATTTATCAATATTGGCAGATGTCCTATTAATAATGGTGTCTAGGCCAGGTAGGATTGAGAGCATTTAATGATTCACTTCCCGTTCACTCTGCGGCCCAAACCGCTTCATTAGCCAGGTTTCCCACTTCATTACCTTCAGCCTCTCCTTAACACTTTACCACCAAGGAGAGTTTGGTGGGAGAGGAGAAATAATAATAATATCAATAATAAATGGGTTATATTTTGCTCTCTATCTCTTACATGTGAACCTTCAACTCTACACAGGCTAAACACAATAATTATTTTTTATTATTTTCATTTATTTACATTATATTTAGATGCAATTATTAGCATGAAATATTGAGAGGTTTTAAAATATCTGAACACCCAGTAGGATACGAGTAAAATACATGTTTTAATCCACTTTGCTCTTGACGATTAATCAACTCAAAGACCTTGAATATAAATGATTATCGGGCTATTGATATGTTACGTCACAAAGCTGTATCGTATGTTAGTGTTGACATTCCTACACTGGGGCGATGCATTCCTCTCCTGCTTAATCTCTCTTTCTCTCTCTCTCTCTGTCTCTCTCTCTCTCTCTCTCTCTCTCTCTCTCTCTCTCTCTCTCTCTCTCTCTCTCTCTCTCTCTCATGGCACAGATCTTTGTCGCACACCATCAAAACAAACCTCGCCCTTTGATCGCTATTGACTCGTGATTTATAAAAGTAAACAGACACCATCCCAATATTCCCGGATGGGCTTTGGAAAGTGGAATGTTTTATGTGAACAACCAGCAGTATTATGCGTCGGCCAGACCTAACCTATTAACCCACTCCCTCACTGATGGCAGGGGGGAGGGGGAGGGGGAGGGGCAGGGAGAGGGCAGGGAGAGGGCAGGGGGGAGGGGCAGGGGGAGGGCAGGGGGGAGGGGGAGGGGAAGGGAAGAAAGGGCAATACAAATATCTAATGTACAGGTTTGTTTGGCCTATTGATATTTGCACACATGGAGGAACAATATATCATTTAAATTTACCTTCCTATGTCTGTATAAAGTGTTAGAGAGAGAGAGAGAGAGAGAGAGAGAGAGAGATGAAAGGAGGTACGAGAGAGAGAGAGAGAGAGAGAGAGAGAGAGAGAGAGAGAGAGAGAGAGAGAGAGAGAGAGAGAGAGATAGAAGGGGGGCTGGGAAGGAGGATGGGAGGTATTGGGAAGAACTGGAGCTGAAATGTGGGTGGGTGATAGACAGGCTAATTGTTGGGGTTAATTATAGAACAGAGACAGAATTATCAGATGGGGAAAGGGAGTGGGAGATAGAAGAGAAGATAGGTCATCTCTAGAGCAATGAAAGGAATAAGAACAGAAGGACAAGAACAGGAGGAAGGCCAAGAGTGGGAAGGAAAATGAGAGCGGAGACAAGAACGTAGGAGAGACGGGAAGAGACAGATAACAAGGACACAAATATGGAGATGAAAGATAACTATGGGGAAAGAGAAACAGAGTTAGAGAGAGAGAGAGAGAGAAATACACACACACTCACACACATACACACACACACACACACACACACACACACACACACTCACACACACACACACACACACACACACACACACACACGATGCTAAACAGTGAGTTAAAAGAGCGTGACTACCGATAGGAGCAGAGAAAGTGACAAGGAGAAAGATAGAATAGAAATTGAAAACCAATATCTTCATGCAGCCAAATGATTGAAGCTGACTGACTGCCTGACTGCCTGCCGTGTTGAATAAAAGTGTCATCCTTTCACCTCTGCGTTTTGTGATCCCATTAAGGTAGTAATTATTTTTTTGATACATTTGGAGTGCCTTGATTCCTCCAAAGTATGCCAGGAAACAGGACCAGAAGTGCTTGGATTATAGTTTGGAGGATTCAGTTACTCTAGAATGACTAACACAGAACTTCCCCCTTAATGATCTTCAGTAGAAATAGATCGTGAGTGTCAACATTTATTATAGTCGGCTAAAAGGAGTATACTGATAACCGAGACTAATCTATCCTTAAATATATCAAAATTCACTAGTCTGAAAAAAATCGATGCTGGAACCCGATCAGAAAATATGTAATTGATCATTTTATACCGTATAGAAAATTCCAGTGTCCCGATCTCAGTCCTTCCTTTTTCCTGGGATTTTGTGTGAGAGCTCAGAACACCTATACAGAATTGAATATTATGGATATGAATACTTTAATAACTACCGCATGTGCTTATACAGAAAAGATTAGGTAGTCTACCGTACTATATTACAATTTCCCTGTGCTGCTGATCTATGTAAATTCGGCCGCCATTTGCACAAGTTAATGAGTCGGTGATTAACTTAATGTGTTTATCATGGCGGCATAATGAGGAATATTTTTTACCTTGTCCGGTATAGGATGCAAGATAATTAGATTGTGATTTATTGAAGGCATTACCTTTCATTATATTTACCTTCTACCGGTTATATGCTCAACCTTTCACTCGTTGTATAGATATATTGGTCTACAGTATGTTGCGTCTGTGTTGTGAATGTGTGTGTGTGTTTGAGAGAGAAAGAGAGAGAGAGAGAATATGAGAGAGAGAATGAAAGAGGGAAAGGTAGAGAGTATGAGTGAGTGAGAGAGTATGAGAGAAAGAGAGAGTGTGTGTGTGGGTGTATATCAATATTCTTCGGTATATCATCTACCTCATAATATTTCTCTGTGTTTAGGATAAAACTGAGCGGGCGGCGTCCCTCTCTCCTACGCAGTTATAGGCAGTAATCGCCGGAATAGTTATTGAGATGAAACACGAGCAGGAGGATGTTATGTTGTGGTCATTGCTCATTTCCCTGTCTCTGGCCACTGTCTGTCTGTCGCTGGTGCATGGCTACTGGATAATCACTAAATGTTTTACTTCCATTTTTGTGTACGGTTTATTTGGTTTATTTTCTATACGGTGTGAGGGTTACATGTTCCTTTGCTATATATTTTTTTTCAGTTATTTTCTTATTGTGAGGAAAATCGTCTTGCTTTAGTTAGAGTTGTATAATTTTGTATAATTCTGCAGTTAATTGATTCATTTTGCTGGTTACCTATTCGTCAAGTCTTGTTTAGTTGTGTGTGTGTTACCCAAAATATTAAACGCACATCGGCATTGTTATAAATGACTTGTGATACAAAATTCTTTTCAGTCATCGAAAACTTAAATTCTTTCGTAAAAGTCTATCATCTAAAAGGTTTGGATTGCAATATTTACCTTTGTTCTGGTCATAACCCAGTAATAAAGTAATAAAGTAATAAAGTAATCCCAGTAATTGATGCTCCCGGGTAGCCTATGAAAACTAAGCCTGAAAATGGATTATGGATATATTTTCTGACAAACAGGTGACTTCACATTCAAGTTCCCCGTGTGTGTAGTGCAGCATACAAACTTTGGAAAGATTGTGAACCCCAAATATCAACCCATGGAAAACATAGAACAGAAAACAATACCGGTACCGTCCATACCAATTAGATTTTTATAGCAGCTGAATATTATACAAAATATGGCATGGGACACGATAATAAAATATAGAAAACTGTTATTGTTACACACACGAATGTCAATATCCGAGGCAGAATATGTGTGCAGTAGCAACATTATAATAACATAAAATCAATCCCATAAAAACGAGAACAGGATATTCATATATTTTTGGTGGTCGTTGTTGAACAGTAGAATTATTCACGAAGCAACGGAAATGTCAGATGAGTGTTGCGACAAAAAAAAAAAAAAAAAAAAAAAAAAAAAAAAAAAAAAAAAAAAACATCTCTCGTGAGATCTATTAGGGGGGAAGTTTTTTTGTGTGTGTGTTGGTAATTCTGGAGCAACTGAATCCTTTAATTAAACTATTCCAAGCAACAGTACACCATTACTTTTGTTCTTCTGGTTCTGTTTCCTGGCTTAGTTTGGAGGAATCGAGGAGCTCCAATGTAATGAAAGCGAATTACCCCCTAGAGTAGAGTATGTGTAAGCGGAGTAACGTTTAAACACAGTAATAAATTGTTTTCGAATATATAGAATGTTTGCTGTCATTAAGGAGAATAATTATGAAAGATGTGATAATTGGTTTTGTGTCTGTGTGTGTTTGTGTGTATATATATATATGTATGTGTATGTGTATGTGTGTTTTACCAATATGAATCCTTAATTATTGTCTTTTTCAATAAATTATAGGCAAGTAAGTAAGTGCAGTAGACAGAACAAACCTCAAATAAACGAGATCTAATCTGACATAAACAAGCAAGTAACATAAATGTACACGTTTCCTGAATGTAACAAAATAAATGTACACGTCTTCTGAATGTAACAAAATAAATGTACACGTCTTCTGAATGTAACAAAATAAATGTACACGTTTCCTGAATGTAACAAAATAAATGTACACGTCTTCTGAATGTAACAAAATAAATGTACACGTCTCCTGAATGTAACAAAATAAATGTACACGTCTCCTGAATGTAACAAAATAAATGTACACGTCTTCTGAATGTAACAAACAATGGTGGTGGCTTCAAGCGGAACAACCTATGGAAATCTATATGTCTGTGAGATAGTCGTGCAGGGCAGCAGTCAGTCAGGTTTGTGGGGGTCTGATGTCGGTTCATGTCTAAAATATTCCCGGAACTCGTAACACTAAACACCACATCTGGTTGGCTTGTCAGTCCACAGGGCAGCCTTCGTTCACCACACCTAAACCTAAGCCTAACTTAAGGGGAGGGTATAGTTCTGACATTTTTGGAGATTATGATTCTTAAAAATTATTCCAGGCAACAGGATACCATTATTTTTCTTTATCTGGGTGTGTTTTCTGGCATACTTAGGAGGAATCAAAGCACTGTAATGTACCAGATGTATACTCTCCCCTTATGTCCCATTGTAAAGTCATGGTCTAATGTACTGCAACCTGGTGAATAAAAGCGAGCTATTTGAGTTAATTTTATGAACCAAAATTGCACGCACCAACAGTTATAGTTTCGGATCATTTTTCGAAGCCATCTCATTGGAAAGTGTTGCAGTACATTAGACCATGACTTTACTGTACTGTATGCTGTGTGCTTCATTTGAATCCATGTTGTTTTGTTTTTTTCGGTACAATTAAGAAAGCATAAGTAGTTTAGTTTAGATTTTGGTGGGTGCAGAACACAAGGGAATTACGTAAGCTATAACTACATTAAAATGTTCTGTGCAGGCAAGGTAATTTCAAGTTTGCACACATTCCCTTCCCAACATGTAATCAACTTGTTTCTTCATATTTTCGCCATCCTATTTTATCTTTTAATGCGCATTCCAAGAGTTTGTTTCATTCGAGTGCATATCAGTTCACGAACCATTTTCTTACGACCAATATTTTGTCAAGAGATGATAACTTGTCTCCACTTCTCTGCAGCTTTACCAAATCACCTCCTTCCGCCATCTCGTAATAGGTTATAGCCTCTCCCCTGCACAAGGGTAATTAAGGCAGACAAGTAGAAGGATCATTATTATTATGGGGGAGTAAAGGCTTTGTGAGCTATACCTCAGTTCCTCATACTAGGCTTAGCGATAATAGCTATGAAAATGTATCAACCCTTTGAATTGGAGGATAATCTGCATATATACATATCATTTAGTACAATATATATATATAATTTAGTATTATATTTAATATTATATCTTTTTTTACAATTTATATATGTCACGAGTCAAATTTGATCGTGACATATTAATCAATCAAGTATAGGAATAATGCTTTAATAGCCGTAGCCTAGCGGTTGAGAAAACGAAAGGCAGGAGTGTGTGTGGTGAACGGGAGACAGAGTTCCTGTTTGAGCTTGTGTTTCCTCCCCCTCTGTAGCCGTTAAATCATTCGTTTTCTCACTCGTGGCTTATTAATATTGATTTTTGCGTACACACAGTTATTCTTTAAACTCTCCATATGATTCGTGAAGTGGATAATTACCATGATTAGTTTATGTGGCGGCATTTACATTGCATGCATAGCTAGTGAGTGTAAATGAGATAATATGAAGACTAAGTCTAGTCAGTTATTATATTCAGATAGTTGGGTGTGGCTCCGTGAATATCGATCCAGACAGTTGGGGGAGGAGCTAATTATTGGTTGGGTAGAGACAATTTGAAAACGGCAGTCTTGACTTCAGCCAGACAGAGTATACACACGTAATCGATCAGCTCCTGTCTACCCTTTGCAAAATCACAGCTAAAGATTAATGACTCGGTCTCGTCACTAGTTATAATCTTCAACGTTCGTGATTGCAATGCACTGTCATATTGATTGGATAGAAAACATAATCAATTGACAGTGGAAGGTAAGATAAACGAGTGATAAATTATTGTGTGGACCTTGAAAATTCCTGTTGGTTGAAGGACACTGAAAAGAAAATTACTGAGACTGAAACAAACCTCTGTAATTATCAAGGCTTGGGGTTAGATTGATATCGATTATTAATTAAAGTAAATTGAGTAGGAAGGTCTTGAAATAGCACCAATAATTATACTCGTACATTGGAAAAGACTCGCGAGGACATTGAAAAGAAAACGGGAGTCACGCGCGAGGGTAACTCATTTATTTAGCTAGCTTTTGTGAGTGAAAGTGAGTACGTGAGTAATTTATTAATTCTGTTGGTGTAAGACTGAATTCAATAAATTATAGTAATTTAATGTAATTGGTTGTTTCATACACCATATCTTCCCTATTACTATATATTTGTTAATGCATTCATATCGTAAGAGCTCACGTAAAATAAATAATTGTTGATAAACTTGCAATAATATAGGGGATTTAACCTCTGAGAACCTTCCTTGAACCAACACAACGAAGGTGAATTAATAAACCGGGTAAGGTAAGTCAATTACTGAATCATTGCTTACTTAATTATTATATTCATTATAATAATTCCAATATTGCACTACGAAGTTTATTACAATATACCTTAGTACAATATAAATATCGAGGGTATTGCACATCTACAGTACTTCAAGCACATTACACATAGTAGTAATCATGATTTAGTTGGATAATAATCATGATGTCGTGATATTACACCAAAGAGATGCAATATCACTAGATTATGTAGAGTTAGATATCCCTGTATACGTATGTCTAGGTAAGTTAATTAAGAGAAGAAAACAACTCCCTGTTAAGCCTTTAAATAAACACAAAATGTAATAAACAGTACATTATATCCGATATTTCCAGCTTTCTCAAGGTAAACCCGTGATATTTTTCGGCCCCCGTCATAACTTCCATTACCTTTGGGTGCGTTTTCTGGAATTTATCCATGCGTAGATCTGTCTCAGGGTCCGTGGTGCAATGTAATGATGAGTGTGTGAGTGGTGGTGCAATGTAATGATGAGTGGTGGTGAGTGTGTGAGTGGAGAAGTGAGGAGGATGGGAGGAAGTTTGTGAATAAATGAGCATGAAGTGAAAGGAGTGCATGTGTGTATCCGGGAGTGTTATAAGCATGTAAGATAAAATTAATGATATGATGAGGGACAACGAGAGATAGGCCTACTGTAAACTAATAAGAGACGAGAAGAAGAATGTGGAGCCTATATAAACTGACAGATACATATAAGTAAGTAGGGATCAAACCTTTTCCTCCTCCTCTTTGGCGTACTCTTTCTCAAACCTGGTATTTTTTTATTATCCACAAGATGTCTGTTCCGCGCCACAAGATAGGATGACACGAGAGCATAATGATGGACAGGAGAGAGAGAGAGAGAGATGAGGCTGAGGCTGAGGAATGAAGGTACTGAATGGTAAGGAGAAGAAAGAGCCTCTAGAGTTGGGTGAGGAATGAAGATGGAAAAGATGAAAGAGGGAGGATACATGAATTATGAATGAAGTATGAAGGGGAAAATTTTGAGAAAGAAAAAAATGCAAGAGGATGAGGAATAAAGGGAGTGGGATGTGAAGGTATGTATGTATGTATGTATACGTACGATGACAGAGGGTAAAGGGAAGAGGTGTGGAGGGGAACTGAATGAGGGTATACGTGATTGACAGTGAGGGGAGAGGAATAATATTTTAGGCCAACGATGGAGGAAATAATGACGGGGAGAGAAATGGGAAGAGTGACGAAGGAGAGAAAGGGGAGAGAAGGATGGAGGGAGTGAGAAGAGATGTGAATGGGATGGTTGGTGAAGAGTGAGTAAAGAGAGACAGACTACCATACACCCGAGGATATAGGGATGAGAGAACACGTATATACTGAAGAAGACAGTGAGGGTATGTTGATGTCGAGAATGGAGCCTTGGAATAAAGAGAAGATAAACAGAAGATGATGTGTGAGGGTGTTGAAGTGAGGGGTGAGGAAAGAGCTATAGTCAGGGAGCTGGGAGGGATGCTGAGTGGAGGGGAAGAAAAGGAGAGATAAAGAGAAGATAAACAGAGAAACAGAATATGATGTGTGATGTTGTGAAGTGAGGAGTGAAGAAATAGCTAGTTTGGGACCTGGGAGAGATATTGAGTGGAGGTGAGGGGAGGGGAGGGAGGGAGGGAAGGTAAGGAAGGACTGGTGAAGTACTGCACTTTAAGACACACATTATGTAAATGGAAGCCGACATACAGCCCCAGGTGTCCCAATGCCCTCTGAAAATATGAAATTGTGTGGCGTGAGGCTGCTTCGGGTCCACACACATTAGGCACAGGGGATGAGGAAATTCTATTATGCCTGGGATTTCCCGAGAGACGACGATAAAGCACAGGCGTAAAATATTTGTCATTGTTACGAGGTTTGTCATCAGTGGGACCAAAGGAGTGTGTGAGAAAGGGATGATTTGTCCTGTTATTGCTTAAGTACGTGATTGTGATTCTTCATTAGTCTCCATTACCTAGAGTTTTATAGTACACTTTTCCATAATAGTACTGTAAACGTTGAACCATTGTGCAGTTGTGCACTAAAATACAATGCCTGGTTTCCTTTTTATTCTATTCAATTTAAGGAACACACTTCTTGCAGTCTATAAACTTTAATGTAATATTGTTATCCCTTTTTTAACAAAATAACCAGCCACCAAACTCCCAGAACTATAACCGAGTCTGCAGTGTGAATTATGAGGTATATTAAACCATAATGGGATTACATCTGTAAATAACAGTCGTTCTTACACTTCATTAAATAAATAACTAATTACACTGATGTTATTAGCGTTCATGATGGTGGAATATAACAGGTGTATTATTATATTCCCTCTCACCGATACCATGTTATTATTTTTTACACTGCAGTAAGAGGGAAATATCTCAGGCCACTTCCATTTGGAAATGTAGATCCTCTCATTTGAAATTCGGGCTACTGCATCTCCTGCATCTCCTTCCTTCTGAGTGAGTGAGTGAGTGCATGTGGAGAGCTGGGAGAAGAGGGATAGTGGTCATATTCCATTAAAACCCTTCACACGTCCATTCTCTCCCTCCTATGCCCACCTAATCCCGTTATTAAGCAACTTGCACCTTCTCACCCCATGTAGAATTAACCATAAAACAGGCTTGATGGAGCCCTACCAAAACATTGTTATACACGCAACTTTTGCTGTTACACCTACCTTGAATATAACGGAGTGTTTTACCTGCAAGTTTGAACTAAATTACAATACTGATGAAAGCCATATCATTTTTTTTTTTTTTCACAAATATTATGCATAATTATGGATTTATTGAGGTATCGGTGAACCCTAAGACGTATTAACAGTTAAATTTCACATTTCACTTTATAATTATTATAAAGTGAAATGTTAAGAAGTGCTTTGCCATTACATCGTTGAAGAGTTTGTAGCTCAGCAATCCTTCCAGTATTGTTTCGCTCGTCTACAGTAAGAACAATGAAACTAATGTCATGCTTTACTTAAGGGGATAATTCACTATTGTTACATTGGAGTGCCATGATTCCTCCAAAGTGTGCCAAGAAACAGGACCATATTAACAAAAATAATGGTATTCTGTTGCTTGGAATAGTTTGGAAGAATCAGTTGCTCCAAATTTACCAACACTGTACTTCCCCTTAACTTGACAGTGTAGTGAGTGTATTCCAGAGCAAATGTTTACTAGACGGTGATGTTACTTGACGTCTCAGTCTGTGTCATGGTGCTTGTCACATATTCAGTGACAGTATTTGAATTGGTGTGTCGTTATGTTATTTCATTTGTTGTATTCTTTCAATACAAAGTTTTATGGAGATTTTACCCTGATCGAGATGTATTCAGATTTGTTAAGCAGTGATAATACACAACACGTATTTAAGCCTCTATATTTTTCCTTAATACTTTGTACTTTCTTTTAAAGAGCGACTACTCTTGCAATTAAAACGATACAACACCATCATTTACAGTCTATAAGTATAGGGTGACTGGGAACGTATTTCAGTAAAAGGTTGGACTGGGATCGAAAACTGTGGTGGTCCGTGCTGCAGCTTCCATTACTGGTCGTAAGAACTAACTAATGGTGGGTGGTGGGGCCAGTGATGCTTCGGTCTGGCCATCACTCGTCCAGGTGGCCCATCACGGGACTGGCCGCCTCCTGAGTTATGGTGGGGTGGCCACTCCAGTCAGAATAAGTTATTGAGAAAGTTTAGACGGTCATATTCCAGTTCTGTCCTCGTTGGAACACGTTAGTAGCAAGTTAAATAGTTATATTATAGTAATGGATTGGTTTCTTAGTGGAACACGATAATGTCAAGTTCAGTTGTTTCTACCACTACACGGTGACAGTTATTGTGAAATGATGGTGTTTGTAATTTAATCTTACATCCTCTTTTGGATAGGTTATTGTGATCTTACACCACTTAGCCATATGAAGTACATGGAATATTTTACTATTGAATTCGTTGGTCATGCTAAAATACAGAGCAATTACTGTATACTGTATACTAAATGAGTAAGTACAGTACACTACAACTCGTCTGTTTATCTTCACCACTTCGCACGAACTATTTGCGATTTAGAAATGACAAATTGCAAACCTACCAAATTTCATATATGCTTTGACGTTAGTGTGTTCTGGCTACTGACCATAAAAGGTTAGTTCCTGGTTAGTGTGTTATCTTTTCTTTCTGGATCATCTTACTCGAGCAATAAAGTTGATACGCTTCACATTAAGATATTGTTCTTGTGTAACTGTTATCTTATAGTTTTCTTTCAGTTGAATCCTGTTATTGTGCAAATGTGCACGTGTGCATGTGTGTGTTTGTGTGTGTATGAGCGATTATGTGATTCCGTATGCATTGACGTATGACTATGTGTGTATGTCTGTACCTGTATTTATATATATTTATGTATATGTTTGTGTATGCTTGTGTTAGTGTGTCTGTGTGTGCAAGTGCGTGTGAACCCCGAGGGCTGAGTGTGGCAGGGCAGGACGCCCCCTCCTGCTTGGGTAATGAGCCGCTTCAGGTCCTGGTGTGGAGGGAGAGGCATGGAAGGAGGGAAGGGTGTGTGTCGTGGGTGTGAAGGAGTGAAGAAGGTGTGGTGTGGGAGTAGAGGGAGGGAGAAGCATGGAGGGAGGGAGGAAGGAGGGAAAGAGGTGTGTCGTGGGTGTGAAGGAGTGAAGGATGTGTGTTGTGGATTGTAGGTGATGAAGGAGGGAAGGATGTGTGTTGTGGGTGTGAAGGAGTGAAGGAGGTGTGTCGTCAATGGTGAAGGAGGAAGAAAGATGTGGTGAGAGGGAGAGGGAGGGAGAAATATGGGTGGGTAGCATTTCAGGTGTGCATGGGTAGTGAAGAAGAGAGGGAGGTAAGTCTGGTGTATTGACTTACTCTCTGCTTCTAATAAATGTCGTAGGATTCTTACTGGTAGATGAGGGTACTTAGAGCCATTACTGTCAAGTCGTCTACTAAGCAAACCAACAGTCACACAAACGAGAGAAAGGTGCACTAAAGACTGTGTGAAAAAAGCACAAAACGGGCAATTAACCTTCTCTCTCTCTCTCTCTCTTTCTCTCTCTCTCTCTCTCTCTCTCTCTCTCTCTCTCTCTCTCTCTCTCTCTCTCTCTCTCTCTCTCTCTCTCTCTCTCTCTCTCTCTCTCTCTCTCTCTTCTTTCTTTATTTATTTATCTCTTTATTTCTCTCTCTCTTTCTCTTTAGTGTACAGTATTCTAGGCCACTGTGTCATGTTTGCGTCTGGTGAGATTCGAGGAGAGTCGTGGATGAGCAATACCAGAGCAGACAATATTCAGCCTCCGTCACTGTGCACTGAGGCAAGAAATGCTGTTGACAAGCCCCACACACCAGACGACGGGTTGGTGCTTCCTTGGCTGATGAATCATGACAGACGCAGTGCTGGTGAAGATGATGATGATGCATGGTGATGGTGGTCGTGGAGGTAGTGATGGTAATTGTTGTTGTTGTGGTGGTGGTGATAATGATGGTGTTGTTGGTGGTGGTGGTGGCAATGGTGGTGGTGGTGACAATGGTGGTGGCCGTGGAAGTGGTGGTGTTGGTGGTGATTCATGCAGCGAGATCCTGAGAAAGTTAACTATTCTCACCTGACTGTTCACTCAGAGGAATCCTAGGATGTGGCACCGAAAGCTGGCCTCGGAAAACACAGCCAGGCGTTTGTCTCCTTCGTGATTAAGATGATGGATATAAAAGGTTGTGTACCAATGAAGCGTCAAGTTATATTGTACTAAGTCTTACCCTGATCCAATTCAGGGTTTGAGTAGGAAACAAAATTATCTTATATCAGAGTATAAACATATATTAACAAAAGGAAAATTGCAGGAATTGAAGTGATAATAATAATATTCTTGAGTACACATATCTATACTGGTGCATTTTGGACAGCCTGTGCATAACGGGGCCACATTCAGTAAATATTCCTAATGCCCTGAATATAGATTCTTGAATGGGAATATATTTGGGGCCCTGGAGGTCAAAAAGTGTAAAATATGAGGAAGGTCTGGCGTGCCGCCCTGAATATCACACAAACAACCCGGCAGATTGTGGGAGTTTACGATCTACTGCGATTTTCTCTTAGGAACGTGTACGAGGCCTTCAGGAGTGAACTAGGGACAGATTCGACACACATGCATAAACAAGAGTGAATCCCTTACGATGGAATTTTTATGTTTGTGGGTCAGTAGTTGATCAAGTACTGAGAAATGTGTGTGTGTGTGTGTGTGTGTGTGTGTGTGTGTATGTGTATGTGTGTGTGTGTGTGTGTGTGTGTGTGTGTGTGTGTGGAGGCCTTCACAGGTAAACTATAGACACATATGATGAAGAGAAAAGTTTATATTCTTCCATAATTTTTTGTTATGTGTATAAAGAGTAGGAACTGTCTATTATTGAAGAGATAGAAATGAATGTGATATATCTTCAAAAATATGGTGCTTTAATAAGGAAGACTGTTTTTATGAGTAAATTACCAGCATCATCTACTGTATAACTAATGAAGCTATTTGAGATACTGACGAGACTCCAAGTAAACACTAATATTATTCATTGCTCAATACGTCAGACTGAATTATTATTATTATGCACTAATACATTATACACCAATACATTATTATATACACCAATATATTATACACCAATGCATTATTATATACACCAATACATTATACACCAATACATTATACACCAATACATTATTATATACACCAATATATTATACGCCAATACATTATACACCAATACATTATTATATACACCAATACATTATACGCCAATACATTATACACCAATACATTATACGCCAATTCATTTATTACTGTTTAGGGATATTTGATTTTCTTTTAAGTACACGAACCGTCAATCATTTCACATGAATTAAAAGGTTCGAATAAAATTATATGATGATGTGGAGAGAGTTTGTGTCTGTTGTCTATAATGTGTGTGTGTGTGTGTGGTAATGGTCTTCCCTCACAGGTGTGCATACTTAGTACCAAAACCTTTGACCGACTCTACATCAAAAGATCGATTAAAAAATATATTAAAGTGATCATTTTTTTTTTTTTTTTTTTTTTATACCTTGGAGAGTTCCTTGATTCCTCCAAAGGACCAGAAGATCAAAACTAAGTGTTCTGTTGCTTGGAATAGTTTGGAGGATTCATTTGCTCCAGATTTACCAACACAAAATTTTCCCCTTTAACCCTTTAAGTAGGTTTGGGCCAGGAGGGATGAAAGTGATAAAATTAGTCCTTCAAATATTACCACGAAACACCACCTACAGGGAAGGAGATTGTTTCGTGGCATGGTCAGGAGAAATCAGAAGTCTCCAATTTTATACACGATCACAGGGTCCTTGAAGGGGTAGAGAATGCACTTTTGGTACCGTATATTGGAGCGCCTTGATTCCTCCAAAGAAACAGGACTAGATGAACACAAATAGTGGTGGTGTTCTGTTGCTTTGAATAAATAGTTTGGAGGATTCGATTGCCCCAGATTTACCAACTGTGGCACTGTCTGAACTATGTATTCGGCACCCCTCCCCTCACCCCTCCCCTCACCCCAACCCACCCTTCCCCCCTCCCCTCCCCTCACCCCTCCCCTCCTCCTGCTGCCAAGATTAAAGTAAATAGTAGTTCTTCTCCTTCTACTTAGCTCGGGTGTGGCTCACGAGGCAGCGGGATGAATTATTGCCAAGTTATCCTACCCACCCACCCACCACCCACCAGACGGAACTGAGATAGGACAGTCTGGGTTATAAGTTGTGTCTTTTTACTTGTGTGTCTCGGTAACTTTAAGGGGAGGGTAAATATTAGTAATTTTAGGAGATAATTATTCCTCCAAGCTATTCCCAGCAACAGGACACCATTATTTGTGTGTATCTGGTCCTGTTTCCTGGCAAACTTTGGAGGAATCAAGGTGCTCCAATGTACCCAAAGTATACTCTCCCTTAAACTGATTATTGCTGTAGATATAACTTTGAAAGAAAAGGCATTCTTATTAGCCTACACCATTTATGGTATTCTTTACAAGGTTAGTTTCGCACTTATTTTAGATGTATCATTGGAGTGTTAGTTAAAATACAGTCATAATTTGGATTTCAGACAAATTTCGTATATATAACATCACAATATTTACGGTTTAAGTCCAATCAATTTATTTTACTTTGGCTTAGTTTCCATTAAACTGACATGAAAAAAATCAACTCAGGATTGTATAAAATTAATTAAGTAAGCGTAATATTTTCATAAGTAAGGAGCACCTCAGCACCATGGAGAGCTTCTAAACCCAGTACACCTGAGAGAGAGAGAGAGAGAGAGAGAGAGAGAGAGAGAGAGAGAGAGTGAGAGTGAGAGAGTGTGTGTGCGGTCGTAGTCATAGTGTGGTCAGTCGTTGCGTGGATGAGTATAATTTCACTCCTAATGACCTTCACGTGACAGTTGTATAGGAGATTTGGTCAGCGTCGTCGTGCTTCTTCATCAGTACCTTGTTGAATAAATCACATGTCCTCGACTAGGCTTGTTTTTTACTTTTCAAGGGAGCTACCTACTACTAGTAATGTATTCAAAATGTGTCACGAAATAAAATTGCTCATAGGAACTGCTACGTGGTATTTATTATTGGTTTGTCGTTAGGGAGATGCTGTCACACCTCTCTATCACACCTCTCTATCACACCTCTCTATCACACCTCTCTATCACACCTCTCTTATCACCTTTTTCTGGCGCAATAGGACCTCGACGTTGTGGCGCCTAATATCCATCAATCAATCAAATCGTCAGGGAAAAGCGGAGGATAAAATTCTTAGTTCATCGACAACAACAGACGCCACAAAATAACTGTAGCACTGTAGCACTAACTGAAGCCCTCAACAACAACAACCACCCCTGCAACACTACACCTGTTATTTCACCGCAGCACAGGCTGATATTTCATATTCCCACCCAACACCACCCAGAAACTGAATACACATGCACCACATACTGTACATCTATATAGTCTTTACCGCCGTGCAAAGCTGGAAAGGAATATATTAAATTCATGGATGTACAGTACTCGTACAACATTTAACGCTGAATGAAAATAGAGTACACTTCTTGTAATATAATATAGCACCATTTAAGCCTTTATTTAACTCCTCCTGTCGAATATATTACACCTCGCATTTTACGTTGGGTATTTCTAATTCACTTTGCGCGTCATTGAGATGCGGTTGTTGTCAGTATGTCTTGAAAACTTCAGAAACCACTCGGTATTTCTGTTCTGGTAAACTGGCCTCCTTTTCTGACCTCCTGGCCATCTGATTCCTGCCAGTCATTTCATTTAGTTTTGCCTTTGGTGATCATTTTACACTTAACCGAATCCGCATCTCCCCACATGCGTTTACCTTTTTTTGTAATTCGGTTGGATTTTTTCTCCTGCCATCTGTGTATGACCTCAATCTTTTAATACGATTTATCTTTCTCCTTGATTTTTACATCTTTTTCTCTTTCTCCGTAGCCCCCATTTTTTTTTGTTTCTTTCTTTTTTTTAGTTTTTTTAGTTTTTTTTTTTTATATTTCATCAACCTCTTTTGTCTTTTTATATTTCACTCTGGGTCCAGGATCCTTTTGTTTGGTATTCCTGTCGCCTTTGTATATTTACTTTTTCTCTCGCATGGTATTTTTTTTCTCCCCTATAAATTTTCGTCACCGTGACCCAGTTAACTTGACTCTCTGGGTAAGCTGTGTTTGACCTCGCGAATGTTGTGCCGTTTTTTATGTGTGTGCTTTTTTATGTTTTTTTTTTAATTAAAGGGGATAGAGAGTACAGTGTTTGTAAATCAGTAGTAACGGAGTCCACCAAACTATTCCAAGCAACAGAACACCATTTTATATATATATATATTTTTTTTTTACTTAATCCTGTTTCATGGCATACTTTGAAGGAATCAAAGCGTTAAGGTTGTAATTCTATTTTGGTACATTGCTCACTCCAAATTTGCAGAATACTAATTGTTTATGTCGATAATAGAATCCCGTAAAAAATTAAAAGTAAAAAAACGAATAAAAGTTAAAACAGAACTGAGAACAGCCCACATTCCCAGACAAATTATTTCTTTTACAGGTTGATATGTAGGAGGAACCCAGGGAATGTTGTCAATTTTATTCATCTTACTCCAGTCTGTCAGAAGAACTCGGGAGCCTGAACAAATTTCCACCGACTCGAACAGCCGAACAGGATTCATTTTTCAAGAAGTCTAAGCGAATCTGATCGTCATTTTTTAGTCAACAACTCTTGCAGCTTCGTAGTTCTTAGGACCTCAGGCAAGAACACTTTTGGCGTTGACGATGCGATGGTGTGTTACTGGTACGATGACTCTATAGATAAAACATTACAAAGCCATCGTATCGGTACTGTGCCGTCGTCAACACCACACACATTCTTCTTGTCCACGACCCTTAATTAATAATACCAATGTTTTTTTGTTTTGTTTTTAACTTTCTGAAGGTGAAAATCAAACCAACAGCTTACCACCACCTGAGTATGTTCGAAGAGTTGCTAGAAATAATAACTAATCGTGTACACCTGGCTAAGAAAATCACCGATGATGGAATAGCCACATCAGTCTGAACTCCAGGAAGCAATCTTGACTCTCCCCTTCTGTCGCTTGAGGCCATGCAGCTGGTGTGCATTGTTTGTGTGTCAGCGATATCTGCCAAATGCGGCCCCTTGGACTGGTCAGCAACACGACGTGACACTTCTTCCTCTCCTTTGCTTCCTTGTGTCTTCTCTTGCATTGGCTATTTTCTCTCTCGTTTCGTTGTTAGCCATCATTCTCTAAATATACACGTATACATTATATTCTCTGTCTATCTCTCTCTCTCTCTCTCTCTTTCTCTCTATCTCTCTCTCTTTCTTTTTTTCTTTATTTTTTTCTCTCTTTTTCTTTCTTTCTCTTTCTTTCTTTCTTTCTCTTTCTCTCTCTCTCTCTTTAATAAATATTGACAAAACTCCCTAAATTTGTTGGCCTATAACCCTATTCCATGGTCTGCTATTAGTATAATTAGTCACGTCAGTCAAAACGCCTTAAGTTAACAAGCCATTCACCACCCTACTTATACTAGACGTGTACACAGCTGTATGGTGCACCTGGCCCACTCACACACACACACACACACACACACACACACACACATGTTTGTTATAATAGTTTTATTTCACTCGTGGTCCAACACACCAGCAACACCAGGCAAGATAAGAGTCTCGATTGAATACCAGTTCATTCAGTAAAGAATATTTTCACAAAACTTTTCGTATAACATGCAATTATTTTTCCCACCACAAAAGGAAGGAAGGAAGGAAGGAAGGGGAAAGAGGAAGTGAGAAAGTAAGGGAAGGGTGGACTGAGTGAAAGTGGGTAGGAGGGAAGGGAAAGAGTAAAGGAGAGGAGGAGGTAGAAAGGGAGGACAGACGAGAGAGAAACCGGATAAAGCCTTGAAAATGCGAAGGTGGTAAAGTGAATAGTATAGTGTTGTATTGGGTATAGTGAAGGTGTTCGAATGGGGTAGTGAGTGGTTGTGTAGGTGATGATGGTGATGGTGGTGGGGGTAGTGGTTGTGGTGGTGGTGATGGTGGTGATGGTGAGGGTTGTGTTGGTATTATTGGGATTGGTGGTAGTGGTAGTTGTGGTAGTACTGGTGTCGGTTGTGGTTGTGATTGTCTTGGTTGTGTTGGTGGTGATGAAGTTAGTATTGGTTGTGATAGTGTTGTGGTGTTCGTTGTTGTGGTTGTGTTGGTGGTTGTGATGTTAGTAGTGGTTGTGGTATTATTGGTGGTGGTTGTGAGTAGTGGTTGTGGTAGTATTGGTGTTGGTTGTGGTGTTAGTTGTGGTTGTGGTATTTTTGGTGTTGGTGGTGGTGTTAGTAGTGGTTGTGGTAGTATTGGTATTAGAAGTGGTTGTGGTAGTATTGGTGTTAGTAATGGTTGTGGTAGTATTGGTGGTGGTTGTGGTGATAGTAGTGGTTGTAGTGATGGTCGAGGTTATAAAAATTGAGGCTTTAAATTGTTGCCTCTGGAAAGTGTTGGTGTTGCAGTATCGTTACCAGGTCTGCATGGATCCAGGTGAAGATGACAGAACCTCTCGTTTATCAAGAATTCTGTTCGTGGCTGTTTCCTGATTATATCTTTTCCAAATATTCATTGGTATTCAGGTAACAAGTAATGTCAGCTGCAGTGGTAAAATCTTTTCGGTAAACAACTACAACTTTCGGTATGGTAGATGGAGAGCTTAAAAGGGGAGATTCTTGCATTGATAAATTGGAAGGTCTCTGATTTCACCAAACAATATTTTATTAAACAAATCCCCTATTATGTGAAATTAAGGTCGTCTTTTTCCTGGCATACAGTAGTTTGCACAGGAATCAGTTATCCCTTCAACTTACCAAACAGAGAATCTCCCCTTAAACCCTCCCGTCATCAATAGCGAACCATTCATATTTCGTGACTAGGAATTGACAAGAACCAAAGCCTCTGTTCAGCTTGGAATGAAAAAAGATGAAACGAAAGTTGGCAGTGACTTGGAGTTTTAAGCCAATCACGGAGGCACTCTGGGTGTTGTCCGCCGCTCATGGATACAATACCTAAATCTCCAATATCCATTCTGTGGAGGAAGGAAAAGTGAGAGTGAAAATGGAAAAGAGAAAGGATAAAACGAAGAGGATCTATACAATATTGATTTACACTGACTCGGAACTCACCAACAGTGTAAAACCAGGATTGTGTGTGTGTGTGTGTGTGTGTGTGTGTGTGTGTGTGTGTGTGTGTGTGTGTGTGTGTTTGCGTTTCCTTAATATATATAATTCTGGGTTAAAGTGGATGATAAATAATTTTCTCATGTGTACTGTACGTGTTGTTGTCCTGACGGTGTGTGTGTATGTGTGTAGGGTTGGCACAATTAGCTAAGTGGTGTGGGGAGATGCGGGTGATTGGTTGGTTTGAGAGGAAGTGTACTGCTGCAACACTGTCTGATAATCTGATGTGGGAGGGTTGAAGTTTACTCAGCTGTTCAGACACATAAACAGATTTCTTCCTAGCTCGCTGTCAACGTCTGTTTGCTCTCCTGATATTCTCTATCTTGAAGGAATGATATAAGTGATTCTTCAACTCGACCACAGTGTTTAGTATTGCCTTCCCAAATCTTCTCTTCGCAAGTATAGAAAAAGGATGGGAAGTGTGTCAGGTACTGGTGTTGGTGTTGATTTTGGTAGTGATGGTAGTGAGTGGGTTTACGTAACTGCATGTAAGTGGTAGTGGTGGCTTTGATCTCGGTGGATTAGAGTGCGTGACCACTAAATATATATCAAGGTGAATAAAGTAGAAAAAGAAAATTGTGTTTAGTCATGTAGATGAGCCCAATTTAGGTGAAAATCAATTTCCATACAAGTGGTCCATTACATGAATGGTTTCCTGGTTAATTTTGTGGGCAAAATGTTTAGTGATGGGAATAGAGGGGTTGAGGGGAAGCAGGGATTGGTTAGGGTTCCGACCAGCTGGCCAAATGAACAAACATGACTTTTTTTTTTCTCTCTCTCTCTCTCAAACATTGAAAACACTTGCCATAAAAAATACAAGTACATTTTTTTCATGTTCTGTTATCTACATTCTGGTATGTACTGGACTTAAGTTTGTAGTTCGCTGTATCACACACACACACACACACACACGTTCACACGAAATTGTTACTTACACATGTGGCACTGGTAACAATTGAAGAAAGAATAGTAAATATCTATGTACTTGTTGTATGCTGTGAGAATAATCCATTACTTTGAGTGGTTATGTAAAGAAACTTAAAAGTTAGAAAACTGAGCCAAAATTTTTATTCGGAATACAAACCCAATATTTTTCCCCTCTGAATTTTTTCCCTTCAACTGATTGGAGGGAAAACTAAAAATTACCAACATAATTTGTATAAAAATGTGTGTCAATGTATGTTTTCTATTTCCAAAATAAACTACATTGTAACAATTATGATATTTGTTAATTGACTATATGTTTTTTTTTCCTTATATCTTGATTTACCTTTCGCTTCGTCTTTTGATATTTTTTTCTCCATTTCTGTGATTGGTTTCTATTCTTGCCTGTAGGTTCCTTGTGCGTCGCGGCTTCACGTTTCCCGGAAGCTGTGTCAGTGACATCTGGCAGAAAACCGACAACTTTTGTCGCCGGGGCGAATAGGGAACGAAATAAAGTTAAAAAATCTTCTAGAGCAAAGCAGATTATTTTGCAGATTCTGTGAACTGACTCATTCACGATATATTTTTGCTGCAGGATTTATTTCTTCTATAATCTGAATACTCTTCTTGCCACTTTGTGAATATATTTTATAACTCACATATAATTCAAATACCATCTTTTGATAAGTCTTTCCCTTTGTGTGGGTCGAACTTGTAGGTAGTGCATAAAAATATTTTGTGTCCATATGAGTTATCATTTTAGTTACCAAAGGGAATTTGTTTCATGGCATAGTTTGAAGAAATCACTATACTGTACTATACACCCCACCAACTTACTGTCCAGATAATATATACCTCCATAAACTAACCCCTGATGGCAGTATACGTAAAGATTACCTTCAGAGTAGACTTGTGCGTGTGTGTGTGTGTATGTATGTATGTGTGTGTGTGTGTGTGTGTGTGTGTGTGTGTGTGTGTGTATATGTGAGAGTGTGTGTGTGTGTGTATATATATAGGCTTAGGCTTGTGATGGCGTCAGTGTGCTATCCTCGTCACAGTTTGCTTGCTCCTCGTTTTTCCATGCCCTCTTCCTGCACTAACCATCAATATCGTCGCTTATGGCAGCCTAACTCTTCCCCTGACACCTTGAACCATTTCCATCCTTCAAACCTCCGAGTGTGTGCCGAGAATATTTGAGCCACACCGAGCCACAACAAACCAATCACCAAAGTCACTCGAGAGAAAGTAAGAGTAAAAAAAAAAAAACACGAGTGGTTCAAGTGTTATGTCATCATCAGCTTTGTAAATCAGATCATATTTTTGGCATTAAGGTTAAATTACGGTATCGATTTTTTTTATTACGTGATTATACATTGGATTATTACAAATTAATAAGAGAAACTGGTGTGGGAAATCACTTTAATTATGGTGTTCATTAGTTAAAGAATGTTATTGTTGTAAATGTCCGTC
Source organism: Petrolisthes manimaculis (assembly GCA_034508575.1). Lineage (NCBI taxonomy): Eukaryota > Metazoa > Arthropoda > Malacostraca > Decapoda > Porcellanidae > Petrolisthes > Petrolisthes manimaculis. Next base: position 84,376 of record JAWZYT010003349.1, read on the forward strand.
TGGGTTTAATTAACATTATAGATACTTACGTTGGTGTTGGCGTTTGGTTACCTGTATTTCTCTGAGGGAATTGTAGATACACGTAATTACTTTTCCTGATAAATTTAAAAAGATTTATTAAGAGAATCGATTGATTGAGAGAATATTCCTTTTGGTCTCATTGTGGCTCCCTGTCTTAATAATCCTCACGTAGTCGTTGGAAAATAATAATTCGTCTGACTAATGAACAGAAAGAAATTCCCACAACTATCATAATAATCTAAGATGGCCAAAATAAACTTCAGTGGGATTTCTTTTAGTGAGACAGATTTTTTTCCTGATAGATTTTGTCATTAAAAAAATAGAGCTGGCCACTTTGGTGCTCTCTTCAGCATTGGGATTCAGCAGTCAGCGCTCCCCCGGGCCTTCTCACCGCTCACAATGCGGGTGATATTTCGAAACGTGCCCAGGGTGCAATATCCAAGCTCTCAGAACCGAACAGTCCGTCAAAAAGGATTATTTTTAAGGTTTGCTTTTCTGCTCTAGTCAGGTTATCGATGCAATAAATAATACACTTTATACTCTGTAGTAATATATATATATATATATATATATATATATATATATATATATATATATATATATATATATATATATATATATATATATATATATATATATATATATATATATATATATATATATATATATATATATATATATATATGAAATAAGCAAAAAGGTGAACTGGGCTAATCCGATATTGTCTTCATATAATTATTAAATTCATATATAACAACCATAATTATAAACAAAATCAGTGGTATGTAGTGATGGGATGTATTTGCAGCTGCCTAATATTACCTCCCCTGGCCTGATTGGATTACACGGCATCGTAGTCACCGCTGGTATGGAACCGTATACACAACACAACCTCTCCTTCACCCCTCACTCTTATTTCCTCTTGGTGAACTCTGCCCGTACATCCCACCCATCCCTAGCCAATGTGTGGAATGCTGGCAGGTGTAGCGTAAGGGGGGGGGGACGGGGAACCTGACAATCAACATAACTCACACTACAAACCAACAAACAATACCTCTTACCGTCATATGAGCCACATTATGTCACTTCATCCACGTCCTCCGTCAAATGATTTCAAAAAGCTGTATTCACACCATAATCTGCTTAAAAATTGTACGACACTCTGGTATAACGTTTTGTATCTCATTCTTAGGTACCAGTGTAATACTTAATGATTATTACAACAACACAAGCATAACAAAGCACATCCCAATTGCTAAAAACATTTCATCGTTAGTTTATGGCTGGACCAACTTTGTAAATGGACTCTACAATTATTCGGAGTAATTTAGATGCAAAACAGTGAAGATATATGGAAAGTCAACGTGACGTGACGCGACAATTGTAACAGTAGTGGAAGCAGAATGGAAACTACAGTATTTAGTGCAGGTTCCCCTTGGTGACCGACCTGCCATGCCCCTGAAACACTTACTTTGCTCTGAACTGAGAAACTACCGTACATAGAGGCTTGAAGTCCTATTTGCTTTGCTCTGAACTGAGAAACTACAGTACATAGAGGCTTGAAGTCCTATTTGTTTTTCTCTGAACTGAGGAACTACAGTACATAGAGGCTTGAAGTCCTATTTGCTTTGCTCTGAACTGAGAAACTACAGTACATACAGGCTTGAAGTCCTATTTGCTTTTCTCTGAACTGAGGAACTAAAGTACATAGAGGCTTGAAGTCCTATTTGCTTTTCTCTGAACTGAGGAACTACAGTACATACAGGCTTGAAGTCCTATTTGCTTTTCTCTGAACTGAGGAACTACAGTACATAGAGGCTTGAAGTCCTATTTGCTTTGCTCTGAACTGAGAAACTTGAAGATTGAAGTCTATCTATATTGGTACACCAGTTATTTGCATGGCCACGAAAACACACTGAAATTTTACTAGTGTCTTCTACGCTCTGACTGCAATCATTTGAATTTATTCGTATTAATTAAAGGTAAGAATGTACTAAATCTTACAAATACACTGTACATTCGTTGTTTAGATTTTATTGGGACTCTGCCGATGATCTTTTTCCATTTTTTTTTTTTCGTATATATTTTCTTAACTTATCTTACACCGAGGTCTCTTGCATACTACATAGAGAATATAGGATGTTTTCGGCGACTTTTAGACCACATTGTAAGGTAGCTAAAATAGAGGAGATAATATGTTTTCCTAAAGGCAGGTTCCCATCCACAAGCACTTACTGGATATTGGTTGTTATCTCTCTCTCTCTCTCTCTCTCTCTCTCTCTCTCTCTCATCGTTCTGTTAGGAAATTGAAGAGGACTTATGCTTTGCTGTCTCGAACCTGATTCATGTCGCTACACATTCATACATACGTAGTACAAACAGGTTAATATTTCATCACAAACAATGACTCTCAAATCCCAACACACACACACACACTCACACTCACACATATTCTGAAACACACACACAAACACACACACACTCATATTCAGCAACACACGCACACACACATATTCAGCAACACACTCACACATATTCTGAAACACACACACACACATACACACAGTTGATTACCACACCCGGACAAGCACGCACGCACACAGGCACGCACACTCCAAACCACTAACAACTCATCCGCTCTCCCTCACACCTGCTCTCCCTCACACACACACCCTCTCCCTACATGGTATCTTTTCAATATTACATGGTATCTTTTCATTTCCTGCCAGTTTCGGCTGGAGGGAGTGGTGGGTGGGGAGGAGCATTCTTCTTTGCTATACTTTCCCTCACTCGTGTAGGTTAGATAGAATAGCAAAATCAAGCAGCCTCGAAAGGACCAGTAGGTCTGTTGCTGTTTGAGTGTCCTTTGTATTCCCTCACACACCCTCTCCCTCACACCAGTACTGTATGCTACTCTCACAATCTTCACAACAGTCTCTTTCTCGTCTACTTTTTATTTGACCTTTTTTCTATCTCTTTTTCCAGTTTGAGAATTTTACTGATTTTTGTACGAATTATTTTGTGTGAAAGTTAGACCCTATACCATGAATCATAATAATTATAATTGTATCGGTTTGAAAGAGCACCAACCAACCACCCACGCTAAGCTACACCAAATTCCATGATAATTATGGAGGAGAGGAAACTAAAATAAATAAATGAATAAAAAATTAAAATCTCCACATTAGCATACAGACAGGAACCACAGATGATGCTAATAATCTCTCTCTCTCTCTCTCTCTCTCTCTCTCTCTCTCTCTCTCTCTCTCTCTCTCTCTCTCTCTCTCTCTCTCTCTCTCTCTCTCTCTCTCTCTCTCTCTCTCTCCTGCCAGCTCATCATGCAGTCGGGTTGGCAAGCAAAGAAACTCCTAATCACCCAAAGTGTCTGGGAAACTAATACTGTCCCGGGAGGGTTTAAAAATAGAACGTCTTTTCCTGACAACAGTGATGCATAAACCCAGCCAGCTAAGACGAAATTTTGGCACTTATGTCACTGATGCTCTTAAAGTGTGTACGTGTATATATATATCTTACCCCTATCTATTTCGAAGCAACTTTCAGGGTAAGAGTGGCGTGTGGGACATTTCTAAACCTGGTTGTCTGATATGTTCTCATTTTCTGGAGCTCCTTGCCTGATGACGTAAGACAATGCAGGAGGAGGAAGAGGAGGAGGAGGAGGAGGAGGAAGAAGAGGAGGAGGAGGAGGAGGAGGAGGAGGAGGAGGAGGAGGAGGAGGAGGAGAGACAAATGGCAAAGGAGGAATTGAAAGAGGAGGAGAAGGAGAGACATATGACAAAGGAGGAAGAACTTGAAGAGAAGGAGGAAAGAGGAGAGACATATGACAAGACAGGAGGAGGAGGAATACAAAGGAAATGATAGATAAAGGACAAGGAGGAGGGGAAAAAGGAAAGAAGAGAGACCATGTCATGCAGTTCTCGCCGCAACAAGAAGAGGATGACAAACCCTTCACTCGTACATTTTCTTCCTCCGCAGTGAGAGTAGAATGGCAATGCTCTGTCGTCTTACTATTGCACAGTATATCCATTTCTGTCTGTCCCACGCTGCGTATATCCACATTATGTATGCATCACGTGGAGTATATAAATATCTGTATATACCATAGTGCCTAAATCCACTTCTGTATGCACGCACGTTACGTATATCCATTCCTGTATGTCCCAAACTGTGTATATCTCCTTCTCTATGTTAACACCACGTTGCGTTCGTCGAGGCAATACAGAGAGAGTGTGGCCAGCTCCTAGTGTTGTAAATTTCAGTTCCCTTCCTTCCTCTGCCAGATAATACGGAGCCCTGTGATTAAAAGTAATGTTTCTCAGACCCACTGTGAGTAAAGACTGGAGGCCCCTTCCATTCCTCTTATCTGACTGGTGTAATATTACTAAGCGATTTACTATACTTCACCCTTTAGCAAGCATATCTCCTTAATACGTTTCTCACTCGAATAATATTGTATTTATTGTATTAATGTATAAATTAATGGCAATGATAGACTGTCAGATCTCTCCAATTATAATTTCTCAATACCTCTCTGGTTGGGCCAATAATACATTTGTTTATTCAAACTCTGTTCTCACTATCAACTGCACTATAATATATTTGAAGGCTACATAAATGGACATATTATATAAAGGAGGAGGACAGCTTCAATGATCATCACATCCCTTATCAATTCTAATTCACCAAAGATATATGGTGTAGGGCCAGGTATTCATAGTGTTTGAAAATTTACAATATTGAGAGAATATAACTCAATATTATAGAGGGGTTTTCAGGACAGATTGGAGAGCTTGGCATGACTGCTCTTGTATCAGGGTCTGGTCTGGCTGTGTGTATGATGCCTATACTGAATTTCCCTTTATGAACCAGAGGGAGAGGAATAGGGGAGAGAAATTATATATATATATATATATATATATATAATATTTACTTGGGTATATAGGTGTCTGTACAGTATCTTTATTTTCTCTTGTAGATGTTTACTTGTTTGGTTATTTATTCACTCACCATATATTTTCATTTCCAAAATCATTACCTTTTCTATCAGTACTTCGGGTTAAAGGACATAAGAAAAGTAACAGGTCAAAGATCCAGAATAACATAACTAATGCAAGTCTTAAAAAGTGTTTGTGAAGTAGGGTGTGAGTGTGTGTGCCTTATTAGGATGCTGAGGTGGTACATTTTTAGGTCTCCCAGGAGCCTCAAACCTCAACTTCTGTGACCGGGTTTTTCGCCCTATTGATTCGGTGCAGGTGAAGGAGGGTGTCAGGTGAAGGAGGGTGTCAGGTGAAGGAGGGTGTCAGGTCAAGGGAGTATGGTGTCAGATGAAGGAGTTGCCAGGTTACATTGGAGTGCCTTGATTCCTCCAAAGTATGTCAGGAAACGGGACCATATGAACTAAACTAATGGTGCTCTGTGGCTTGAAATAATTTGTAGGGTTCAGTTACTCCAGATTTAACAACACCAAATTTTCTCCCTTAACTAACTGAACCTATAACATTACTCGTACATACAGAAATAAGAAAGAGAAATGCTACTAGAGGCTATGTATGACTTGTGTTGTGGCTGAACAGGTGTTAGGATTTTCCCCTTCCATTAGGCTTTCTTTAGTAGCTGTTATAGTCTTGGTGGTGTGTGGGATGGTTGGTAGAGAATTAGGCATCTTGAAGTGTGTTCGTGTGTGGTGTGTTTGTGTGTGTGTGTTTTCCGTGGAAGTGTGTGTGTGTGTGTGTGTGTTGTTATTGTTTTTCTGTGGGAGGTTGCTGCGTGTCTATGTAATGCTTGAATGTGTGTGCGTGTGTAGTCTGTGTGTGTGTTGGTATGTATGTATCTTTCCGGCATTGTGTGTATGTATGCATGCGTGCGCCTGTGTGTGTTCTGTGAATGTGTATGTGCGTATGTGTGTGTATGCTTGTGTGTTTTTGGCAAGAGAAAAGCTAATCCTTGCCGTCTTGACAACATTGGCCAGAAAAAAGAAAATATAGCCATGTTGGTGGAGAAGGGAAAAGAAAATGAACGAGAAAACAGGAAATAACAGAAAGGAAACAGGAGAGATGGAGGAGAGAAGGAGTGCAAAAGAAAATTGTGATGATATAAGGAGAGAGAGAGAGAAAGTAAAGTAGGGAAAGAAGAAGGAGGAGAAGGAAGAGAAGTAATAAACAGAGTGGAAAGAGGATAATGAATGCCAAGTTACGAGAGGGAAAAGAAGAGGAGATGTAAAGAAGGAAGGAAGGAAAAGGATATAAAGAAGGAAGGAAAATGGTGGATGCAAAATTCTGAGAGATAAATGGAGAACAGGAAAGATGAAAGGAAGGATGGAAGGAAAGAAGGAAGGAGGAAGGAATGAGGAAGGAAGGAAGGAAAGGAAGAAAGAAAGGAAGGAAGGAAGGAAGGAAGGAAGGGAGGAAGGAAGAAAGAAAGGAAGGAAGGAAGGAAGGAAGAAAGGAAGGAAGGAAGGAAGGAAGGAAGGAACACTATGTCTGGTGTGGACGGAATGACTGAGGGAAAAGTTGGAAGGAATATTATGAGTGTCAGTCAGCAACAGACAAACATAATACACAATTTTATTCTGTTCCTTATCTAAAAACTGTAGAGTAATAATAAAAGGGGGGTAAGTTGTGTGTTAGTAAATCTGGCGCAACTGAATCCTCCTAAAGCAACAGAACACCATTATTTTTGATAACTTGGGCCTGTTTCCTGGCATTCTTTGGAGGAATCAAGTCACTCTAATATATCAAAAGGGAAATACCACCTTAAATCGCTTGTCTGTGCTTTGTTATACGTAGATTATTAATTTTATTGTACAGTAGAATTACAATATACACGTTTTCCATGATAGAATCTTTATACAACATGAAACCTGCACATATAGTAAGTACTTTGTGAGTTGCAATGGCTTTTCTAATTTACTTTAATCTGGACATGCTTCTCTTTTGCAACTGTATGTATTACCTCTGGGACAACGGGGATTATTCTGCGTCACATAATATTATAAACCCTTGACATAATTATTAACTACCAAAATAATACGGATTTTAACAAGTTAATGTCAGTAGTGCTTCCCTCCGACAAAATAAGCAGTAAAGAGGATGTCTGGGAGCACTATAAATAAAGTGTGTGTGTCGGCTATGTATGAATGCGTGTGTGTGTGTGGGCTATGTATATATGTATGTAAGTATGCATGTGTGTGCGCATGTTTGTGTATGTGTGCGTTTCACAGCCTTGGGTTCGGAGCTGTAGCAAGTTGTTAGGCATTAGAGCAGGTGTCGTGTTGCAGGAAGTGAGGCGTGGGCAGGGACCGTGTTGGGTACGGGATGCCAGTCGGGTTTCAGAGGCAGGTGGCCAAGTGTCAGTAAAGTTAACTACTGCACTGACAACTCTTTTCACTCCTAGGAACCTGTGGGCATATTCCTACACACCTTAGGGATAGTGCTTGTTGGTGCAAAGACGTGACCACTGATTAGCCTTACTGATGCTTGTACGATTCAGTTTCAAGTGTTCTTAGCCAAAGTAACAAAAATGTCTAATATCTGACTTTTTCAGCCTTGATCTAAGTCCTTCAGGAAATTTTGGATCATGGAAGTATCGTCTTTCTGTAGAATGTGTAATTTAACTCGATAGTGATTTGTATAAAATGAATAGTGGCTGCATATAATATAATTTCACGAAATATTAGTATTCCGTTCAGTTTAAGCCGCATCCCAACATACATTAATAGAGGGCATTAAGTATTTCTACGGGAATCAGTCTTCTTAATTCACACGGATGATTTAGGACCTTGTGATTCGAATATGAGAACTTGGTGGCTTTTGATTCCTCCTGATTAGACCCTTCGATATAGAAAGCGTTTTGTGGCATTGTTTGAAGAACTCGTTAACCTCCAAATTGTCTTACTATATAATGGGGATCCTTACAGGGAATTATATGTTACAGTAGAAAGAAACATCACTAAAATTATATTAGGGTGAGATAAGCCACAGGAAGATAAAAAAAAACGAGTTTAGAATAAGAGTTCCGGCGTCCTTGAAAGAGAAAGTGTATTGTGTGACCCTAAACTATGAGAGACTTTGGAATAATGCCTCCCAGCCCATTCATCTCTTTCTTTATCACGGCTTTTTTTTTTTCACCCCTGCCACCAGCTGACGACTCTCCCATGAGACACCTTGACACCTTCACGCTACGCTTTCTGGCGCTGGGAATACTGAGCGGAATTAGATGAAAAACCCATGAAACTGTGAGCTCTTGTTGGTTTGTTTTTGTTTTGTTTTTTCGTTCCTTGCCACCCACCCAATCCTGTTCAAGAGTTTTCTCTCCTGAAGAGTCTAGATGAAAAACTTGTTATGGATGTGCTGTGTGGTGGGTTTTACTGGCTGTGTGTGTGTGTGTGTGTGTGTGTGTGTGTGTGTGTGTGTGTGTGTGTGTGTGTGTGTGTGTGTGTGTATCTGTGTGTGTGTGTAACATAAAGCAGTGTAAGCAAAGTTTACATTATAATGAGAAATTTTTGAGGTTTTATTATAATTGATGCAGCGTTTCGAGTTATAAACGACATGATAGCAAACGTGGTCAACAAAACTTCTATTTTGACTATAATTATTTATTATACTGTATATATTTTTGCTTCTTCGGGTGTATTTTCTGCTTAACCTTGAGTTCCACATACGAAGCTAGTGTCTATAGCTAATCCAACAGTGCTTCGATAGGCCATACCCTTGAAAGTAGAGACATTTGAGGTGGTAAGTGGCCTAAGAATTACACGTCCAAAAGCTGATGGTATATAGGCTGAAGGAGGTAGCACACTTATGGTAGATTAGAACACCCTGATTCCTCTAAAATAAGTCAGGAAACAAAACCAAAAATGAGTAAATATAATTAATGGTACCCTATTGTTGCTTGGAGTAGTTTGGAGGACTCAGTTGCTAAAGATTTACCAACAATACCTCCTCCAGAGCTAGTAATCCATGTAGAGTTATTATTATGGGTAATGTATGGTATTGTTGATCCAAGAGTTACAAGGAGTTGGTAAGCGTTCAAGAGCTGACTCAGATCGATGTTTAGAGTTGGTATTGATCTGGTAACAACTGTCCATCTCTCCACCTTCTCTCCACCTCACGTGATGATGTACAGTACAGTAGGATGGTCTCAGTTCAAATGATAGGGATTCTAGTGTTATATAGGATGGGTTCTATGGATTTTAAAGCTGGTATGGGTTTTAAACGAGACACAGGATGGGTTCTATGTGTTCTAAAGATGGTATGGGTTTTAAACGAGACACAGGATGGGTTCTATGGGTTCTAAAGATGGTATGGGTTTTAAACGAGACACAGGATGGGTTCTATGTGTTCTAAAGCTGGTATGGGTTTTAATCGAGACACAGGATGGGTTCTATGTGTTCTAAAGATGGTATGGGTTTTAAACGAGACACAGGATGGGTTCTATGTGTTCTAAAGCTGGTATGGGTTTTTAGATGCGACACATGCCCTCGAGGTGGTATGAATTCGGTGGTATATGTGGAAGAGGAGTTGGTGCAGAGAGCTGGACTGGTGAGAGGAGAGGAGAGAACCTTGAGATGTAGGGGGAAGGGTCGTTCTGCTACGCTGGCAAGTTTTGACAGCCCTGAGTGGTGAGGTGGATGGTCTGGTCGATCTGTTTCTGCCTCCACCTTCTCCTCTTGCAGTGAATTTAACTTGGGACTAGCGAGGGAAAAATCGTAGACGAAATGAAATACACTTGCCTGGTTATAAATTTTGTGAGCATTTGTAAGACTTCTAGAGATGTGTTTATTGATCATTATTTACTACAATTTGTAAAGATATTATGTTACAATTATTAAAGAGTAGACTATAGCCATAACTATTCTCTTCCTGCTGCCCATTTACAATTCAATAACAGTGAAACATAAACACAGCTGCTAAATATCAAGTCTTCATAGAATATTCCTTCCTTGGAATATATACTATAATTCCCTGAAGTTTTACACCATGTTATTCGTACCCCCTGTACAGTAGACCACCAATACACAGTCAAAGCACCTCGACACTTTGGGGGAATAGGAAGGTGTTTGTATATTATTATTTACAGGAATATATTTTGCTGCGTTTGTATAATATTATTTACAGGAATATATTTTGCTGCGTTTGTATAATATTATTTACAGGAATATATTTTGCTGCGTTTGTATAATATTATTTACAAGAATATATTTTGCTGCGTACTATCGATACACTTGTCTTGTAGTTCAGTGACTCTTATGTCTGCGTGTGTGTGGGTCAGAATTCCATATATATATTTCCCCCCCAGAATAAGAACCACCACTAAGGATTTACACTTTATTTCCCCTCAGTCGAATATTATGGAAACAGTGTATTTGGTGGTGATGTGTATCGGACTCCTTGCCTGCTTTCCACTCGGCTGGCCACGACGTCTTATGGTACAGTCTGGTGACACTTCATTTCGTGGCCTGGCAGAGAAAGATGGCCTCCCTTATGTTGTTGGGAAGACCAGACTCACGGGTATATACAGATGATGACAACAACAACAACAACAACAACAACAAGAGATAAACAGGAAAGATGTTCAATCGTTGCAATCAGGAGGGTCCGTTCAGATGTCCAGTTCATGTTCAAAAGTGATGTTTTGGGAATGTGAAGAAAGGAAAACACATAAATCTTAAATAAGGTCAAAACAGCAGGTCCTATTTTTGCCTCCTCTTCCCACAGATTTCTTTCATGAGAAGACAGTGACACAATATGGAACTTCCAGATAAACATACGATGCTTTACTTATATGATATAGTGACCTATAATATTATCCTGTGCACTGTTCTTAAAGTAGGTATGGTATGATCGCAACCACACACACACACACACACACACACACACACACACACACACACACACACACACACACACACACTCTACTTTACATTTGAAAACTTTTATTCACATATCTACTGGCGTGGAAGCGGAAATTTCATAAATTACTTTTTGCAATGAATAGAATTAAGCCATAACAAAGTTTCTGTCATATTTTTCTCTTAATATTTGGTTTCCAGCCACAAACCAGGTACTGAAAAACAAACCATGTTTGGTAGGTTTACTTAATAATGCGCTAAGTATCAACAACCATTTTGCTTGACATTATAATATTTTGTTTACTTTTTTTAATATTTTTAAAATATTTTAAATAAAATTATTGCTATTTTTTTTAAATATGTTAAGACTATTATTTTTTTATATTTTTTTTTTTATTTTTTATTTTTTTTTTATTTTTACAAATTTTTAAAACAATACTTCCCATGAAAAATGCGAGCAAACCAAAGAATAATAACATTGTTGTGTGTGTGTCTGAGCGTAAAATAGTTGTACTAGGAATTTCTGCTTAACCCGAAAGGAAATTAATTAAGCTGCTCTTAACCACTATTAAATTTTTTTCCCACGATGTATATAATGATCAGGTACTGCACACACACACACACATACATTGCCTGGAGGGTTGATAGAGGAAACAGTGTATATAGCTGTAAAACGTAGCCGACCTTCGTGTAAAACCATATTGAACTCGGCAAAAGAAGGTTTTCTCATCAGCTTGTATCACCTTTATTGCCTCTCTCTCCAGTCTATGTTTCTTTTTCTCCTTCTTTTCCTCCTGATTCACTTTTCTTCCCAAGTCTTTCTACCTGCCTTTCTTTATTTTCCTTTTCGTTCCCCTCTTCCCTGCATTCTTTCACGCTATCCTTTCCACTTCTTTTTGTTCAGGTATTCTCCTTCTTCTCTTCTCTTATTTTGCCCTTATGTTCAATTTCTGTCTCTGTCTCTGTGTGTGTGTCTCTGTCTCTCTCTCTCTCTCTCTCTCTCTCTCTCTCTCTCTCTCTCTCTCTCTCTCTACCTCTCTCTCTCTCTACCTCTCTCTCTCTCTACCTCTCTCTGTCTCTACCTCTCTCTCTCTCTCTCTGTCTCTACCTCTACCCCTCTCTCTCTCTACCACTCTCTCTCTACCACTCTCTCTCCTCCCCATCCACTATCCATCACCGCCGTCAGCACTGGGAAAACTTTCTTGCGAGGCTGGCATTATTTAGGGCCTCAACGGACTGGACTGCATTCATTCATTCATTCATTCATTCATTCATTCCCTGAGTTGGGACCGTCATCACTGGCTCTCACCTTGGCTCTCACAACAACTCCCTGCCCAACACTATACAATCAGCACCCAGGGTATATAGACGGCCTAAAGGGGGTGCGGGAATAGGGGGTAGGCTTGGGTGGGGGATTGGGGGGTTGCGGGAATAGGGGGACAGGCTTGGGGTGGGTAGAAAGCCTGTCCCCCTATTCCTCCACCCCCATAACCTCCCCGAACCCCCCCCAAGCCTTTCCCCCTACTCCTGCACCCCCCAAACCCCTCCCCAAGCCTGACCCCCTACTCCCAAACCCCCTTAAGGGAATCATGTAATTTTTGGACATTGGAGTGCCTTAATTCCTCCAAAGCATGCCGGGAAACAGGACCAGATGGACAAATATAATGGTTTCCTGTTGCTTGGAGTAGTTTGGAGGAATCGGTTACTTCAAATTTGCTAACACGACTACACCCTCTTATGTTTTTTTGTTTTTTCATAATATGGGATAGTTTAATTCTTTTCACCTCTCTGTTGTTCCAAGTTTGGCACCGAAATTTTGAAATGAATAAATTGATAAAGTTAAGTTAGAAATACTATAGTTGTTATCTCCCAGACAGTTTAAACAATTGCTCTCGTAATAATATATATATGCAACGATTTATTCAATTAGTGTTTACAGTATGAACATAGTAGTCGACATAAATTATTGTGATTCTACGTAAGCGATCAATAACATAGCCGTGTAAAACTGACGATTATAGATAGCAGAGTAAATAATATTATATACCTAACTGTATTGTGAGTACAGTTTGATAATTACAAATAGCAGAGGAAATAATATTATGTAGCTGATGATTACAAATAGCAGAGAAAATAATATTATGTACCCGACTGTATTGTGAGTTCAGTCTGATAATTGCAAAGAGCAGAGAAAATAATCTTATGTACCTGATGATTACAAAGAGCAGAGAAAATAATCTTATGTACCTGATGATTACAAAGATCAGAGAAAATAATATTATGTACCTGATGATTACAAAGAGCAGAGGAAATAATATTTTGTACCCGACTGTATTGTGAGTACACCCTGACCCCACCAGTATACCACAGACCATCCATCCCCTGCCATTAAATCAACACTCATGACCAGTTTGTTTATATGCTATTCAGAACGAGGGAAAAATATAACAAAGTGCAAGTCGCGATTGTTGGTCACTCATGCATCATGTATAGTTCGTCGATACAATGGCACAGCGAGATTTGTGTCCTGCTTCCCTCGTGTCCTTCCCTCCTGTCCTTCCTTCTTGTCCTTCCCTCCTGTCCTTCCCTCCTGTCCTTCCCTCTTGTCCTTCCCTCCTGTCCTTCCCTCCTGTCCTTCCATCCTGTCCTTTCTTCTTGTCCTTCCCTCCTGTCCTTCCCTCCTGTCCTTCCCTCCTGTCCTTCCCTCCTGTCCTTATCTCCTGTCCTTCCTTCTTGTCCTTCCCTCCTGTCCTTCCATCCTGTCCTCCCCTCCTGTCCTTCCCTCCTGTTCTTCCCTCCTGTCCTTCAATAGCACAGCGATATTTGTGTCTTGCTTCCCTCTTTTCCTTTTTTTGTACACAGTTGAGGTTGTATCTATATTTGTAGGAAAACATTCAGTCACACATTTGTCCTCATTCAGCCTAGCTCAAGAATTGGGTATAGACTATCAGTTAAACAGCTTAGATTCATATTATTTACATCATTCTTAATTAATATGCATCACCGCGGGTTTATTGTGAGATAATTTTACAGCACAAGGTCCATAAATATTTTGTTGTTTGGTCGATTGATAATGAGATATTGATAAATCCTACATTAATTTGGTATACAGTATTTGGAGGGAAATAAATCCGTAATAATGCTTTCACAAAATTTCACGCGTGCTTCTGCAGTGATTTATACAATTTTTATGACACCAGATAATATTACAGGACGATAATTGAGACGCAACGTTTTGGTATGAACTTTGCCATTTACGAAAGGCTGGGGTTGTGTTATATAGAACGATAATTAAGTCGTAACATTCTGGTATGGATTGTATCGTACTGGAGGCTGGGGTTGTGTTGTAGAAAAATAATAATTGAGGCGCTGGTATGTTTTTGGTATGGACTGTACCGTATAGGAGAGGCGAGGTTTGTGTTATAGAACGATAATTGAGACGTATATTTTTGGTTTGGCCTGAATTGTATAGGAAAGGCGAGAGTTGTGTCTTGTAGGAGAGGCGAGGATTGTTTCGTGTAGGAGGCGAGGTTTGTGATATAGAACGATAATTGAGACGTATCTTTTTGGTTTGGCCTGGGTTGTGTAGGAGAGGCGAGAGTTGTGTCTTGTAGGAGAGGCGAGGGTTGTGATATAGAACGATAATTGAGACGTATCTTTTTGGTTTGGCCCGGGTTGTGTAGGAGAGGCGAGGGTTGTGTGGCACGGCATTAATTAACAGGTTTATGTAATGGGTTGGGGACTCGAACTTGATGATCATTTGGGGCGACTGTGACTCTGATTAATGGTGAGTTCGAGGCCGTGTGTCAGGGCCCGTCTGGGAGAGGGAGGTGCAGTTTCTCTAAAAGCTTTCTCTCTGCTCGGGTCCTCATATATTCACCCCAAAGTACAAAAAAAAAAAAAAATATATATTATCCGGGACGTCACACCAAGATAGTAAACTTATCACCACCATTATTTTAGGAATTACACTAAATTAATGTTCGTGACCCATTGTGACCAGCTGTGTCGATGGGAAAGGTAGTCGATGCCTTATTATGAACGAAGGCTACAATTTTTATCTTGGGTAAACATGATTAATTGAATATTTGCTCGTAAATGGAGTCTGCTCATTAAACACTCGATTCAGGTGATAAAATCTAAATTCGACTCACTAAACATGTGTGTCAGTGAAATAAATCCCTGTAACCTTCAACATGGAAATGACAAGAATTTGATTAAGTTCATGGGTGATAACATTTTGTGTGTCAGATATGATGAGGATTGGAAAATGGGACTATGCAGCCTGAAGGACGGAAAATATACCACGATCTCGACATACTGTACCTTTTGACAGAGAGGAATCATTGAAAGAGTCCATGTGCTTCCTCGAGCGTGGCAAGGGAGAGGATGGAGCAGGAAAGAGGATCCAGAAGGGCGTTACAAGGTCGAGGGTGAGGGAGGATGATGTAGGGTACACTATATATGGAAGGCATGGCAGGCTGGGAAGAAAAGAATGACAGTCAGTGTGGAGAGAATATCACAAGATCCTTCACTTCCCCTCACCTCACCTCACCTCCTGATGGCAGTGTTTGAACCCTCTCATGTAATCCTTGGACAGCCTGGACTCTGAACATCGGAGAAGGGGTGGATGGAGTTTTGACATAAAGGGCGACACTGCAGGTTAAAATGCAGTGGGTGTTTCTTACTGCTTTTCTCTATCCCTCTCTCTTTGAATGTTTGTCTCTTCATTTTACCTGTCCTTTCTCTCTCTCTCAAGTAATCCATTTATCTTTCTATCTCTCTCTCTATCGTCACACCACACATCACGATACAAGCAGCGATCGAGGAGTGACTACAGATCTCACCAACACCAAAGGGAAGGGAAACCATGTGTAACTTCTCTGATATTCTGCTCTTCTCTTCCAGGGTCACAATTTTTTTCCTTCACCCACTATACAAATTATATACCTGGACGGGAAAATGCTCAGAAATGCATCACCACAAATCGGCGCTACAGACAGACGTAAGAAAGTTGACCGACTCGCAGTACCTTATTTTAGTTAGCAATACACACGTTTATTATATTATCAGCATCATTCATACAGAGTTGGCTACCGTGAGGAACGATGTGGAGACGGAAGGTGCTGTTGTTGTTGTTGTTGTTGTGGTGTTTTTGCTTGTAAAGGTTACGTATAAAGTGATGTCAGTAAGCCTTATGAATTAATTAGGTGAAGGCAGAAGTGTCGCTAAGTTTTTACCACGTGTCAGTTAGTTACAGTTTTTATACCTTTAGCACAAAATTAAAAATATTTATTTAACCTATTAGAATACTGTTACCAATTAAAAGCCAAACCATCACCACACACATCTTAGAAACTAGATCAGATATGGAACTGGAACTTATTTACATAATATTGAACTACTTTACTGAACTCCTTTAGATAATAATGAATTTCCTTACATAATATTGAACTTTTAAACAAATTATTGAACTTCTTTACATAGTAATGAACTTTTTTTTTTTTTAATGAACTTCCTTACATAATAATGAACTTTACATACAATTGAACTTTTATGTCTGTTTTAGAAGGTGGGAAAACTCCGGCATTCCACCCACCCTTCCCTCCCTCCTTGCTTCCTTCCTTCCCTCGGCGGATTATCCCGGTGGCGAGAAAGTCCACGGTAATGGAGTCTAAGTCAGGCCCTAAACTCACCTATAAGGGCCGTTCTGAGACTCCATTTGAAACAGTTTGGGTCGTGACTGATGCGTTTAGAGGAGTTGGTCACACTAACCTCGTTCTCTTTCACCCAGGGAACCAGTTAACGGAGAAGAAAAAAAGTTTATTATTATCCTCGCTCGGGGTGATATGTGACATGGATGGAAGTTCCGGTTTAGAGTTCTTAAAAATTTTCAAGGTTATAAATAAATTGTTGAAGATTAATGAAAGCTGATGGTTATAGTTTGTTTTGGGAGTGGATTCGTTTATAAATGTGGAAGAGGATGAGAATACGAGTGTCGAGGTAAGGAAGAGATTTGTTTGGTTAATCTTACTGTCTATCGATAGGCCACACAAAGTTATAATGGGGGTACGTACCTCTTTTTGGTAAATTGGAGGCCTGCTGATTCCTCCAAACTATCCTAAAAAACCAATCACTTCAATGTTACTAACAAGGGATCGATCTGTTGTTTCGTGGCATAGTTTGGAGGATTCAGTAGCCCTTCAATTAATGAGAGAGAAATTCCCCCTTTATCAAACGACGTATTGTAATTAACAGGAGAGAATTGCAACCGAATCTCAGTTGACTGTGAGTTGAAGGAGAACTTGTATATGCTGGTGGCTGGGAGAGCTGAGGAGAGAGTCTAAATCGAGTTCCATCCTTAATTAAAGGGACAGAATACTTTTGGTGGATAGGAGTGCCTTGATTTCTCCAAAGTATGCCAGGAAACAGAACCAGATGGACAAATATAATGGTGTCCTGTTGCTTTGGATAGTTTGGAGGAATCAGTTGTTCCATATTTACCAGCAGTATTCTACCCATTTAAGGACTCTGTGATCGTGTATAAGAGTTGATGGCTTCTGATTCCTCCTGACTATGCCACGAAATACGCTCCTTCCAATATTGGTGGTGTTTTGAGGCGATGTTTGAAGGACTCATGACTAACCTCCAAATTTCTGACTGCATCACATCATAGATATTATTAGCTACAAGTTTTGTTATAATAAACGCATCAAAAATACATTTATATATAATTAATCATTGGATATGTTGTCGAAATCTACGATATTACATTTTTTTTTTTTGTATTGTGTTACAAAATCATTTCTAATTATCTTAACACATTCCAGGCATCAGGAACGAAAGAACGGCATTGCGGCCACATTACTAGTGCACTATAATTATAATCTTGAAATGGGAATACAAACCTCAGTAATTCAGGTGGTAAATAAAGCACTACAGTACCTAAGTCTCTTTATGTTTGAAGTGTACGAGAGTATATGATTGTAGCAGCTGGAGTTCAAACGAGGAGGGAAGGGAGCAAGGAGGAGGGAAATGTTCACTCTCTTCTCTGTCTCTCTCTCTGTGTCTCTCTCTCTGTGTCTCTCTGTCTCTCTGTCTCTGTCTGTCTGTCTGTCTGTCTGTCTGTTTCTCTCTCTCTCTCTCTCTCTCTCTCTCTCTCTCTCTCTCTCTCTCTCTCTCTCTATTTATGTATATCTATCTCTATCTCTATCTCTATCTCTACCTCTCTCCGTGTGTGTGTGTGTGTGTGTGTGTGTGTGTGTGTGTGTGTGTGTGTGTGCGTGTGCTTGTGCGTGTGCGTGTGCGTGTGTGTGTGTGTATGTGTATGTGTGTGTGTGTGTGTGTGTGTGTGTGTGTGTGTGTGTGTGTGTGTGTGTGTGTGTGTGTGTGTGTCCATTTTTGTCCGTGTACCGTGACTGAGGACCAGACGTGGTGAGAGGTTAACGTGGTGAGACTTTCACAGCTGCCTTCACTCCCTTTACTGTTTCCTTTTATGGCTAGAGTTTCCCAGAGACCCTTTACACTTTCTCTTTATGGTAAGACATAAAATTAATTATGTAGTGTCCAAATTCCCGCAGTTTGTGACGTGATGTTTATTCTTTAGAGGCGATTCCTTCTCACTCATCCAAAAGCAGCCATTAGTGTTCAGAAAAAGAAGTGAAGTGTCATTGATAAAGCATCAGACATTGGTGGTGTTTCCATCTGCCCAAAGAGAAGTGATGGCATAATCCTTCATTCCTTCAACAGATCAATTTAAAATTTCGTGTTTTCGGTATGCCTAGGTTTGAAGTAGTATCATAAGTATGCCCTCAGATAGTTTTAGTTCCATCTCAATAAGTTAATACCCAAAAAACATTATCATTATATACATTATCTTTACCTCTAATACCCAAAATGAAAATCATTATAATTATCGATACCTCATTTCCCCACTTTTTTACTCGTACTGCAAAAATCTGAGCGATGTTTGTCCCTGCCTCGTGCCGGTAAACACGGTGACGGCAGCAGATGGTGGTGAAGTGCAGGCCAACTAACTGATGACCGTGCTTGTTTGTGACCATCATGGCTCGACGGATAATTTAGGATGAAGGAAGGGCATCATTACCTATTGACCCAAATGCACGGAAGCTCGTCCCGTGCATGCATGGGTCAATCGAGTTGCGACTCAGAATAGATCTCATCGGTCTTCGGTTATGTGGATGTGATAACTGTAATCAATGTGAAGTGGTCGGGGATTCATGTTAGTTTCTTCACACCTCGAACATGTTGAATGAAGCCTTCTCAAAAATTTACTTCACCCCGTATGTTCCCCTCGGTTATAAGTTGACATTATCGCAGTAGTATTTTATTTACAACAGAATGGATAAACATAGTGAATAGATATGTGTATTTTAAAAGGTAGGGTACACTGTTACTGACACTCTCCCAGTTTTTATAAAGATACGTTTTGAAATTTATACATTGCATATATATATATATTGTGTACCTGAGTATATTCCACACATTTACCTATTACAAACCATACGTGAACTAACACCAGACGGTTTTATATGACACGAGAAAGACCCAGTGGTGCCAAAATTATCAAAATTGATCAAAACACGAATCAACTTATAATCATAATTATATATAATCTACCACTTTTCCACGATTTAGCAACTTGGAAAAATGGTAGATTACAATTATGATTATTAGTTGATAGGCTAATAATATTTCTACATAGTAATCTTAGTGCCTAATCTACCACTGGTACATAATAATTTCCTTAAGTTCATATTCCTACTCGTCTGACTCAGGGCCAAATTCTAATGGTGGATGGAGTTGCCTTAATAACCTACAATTATATACCACTCGTGTTGCAGAGGTATATTTCCGTGTACCCAGATAATACACACCAAGGCTGTTATGTTGTATTATCAAGCCCTGCCGCCCACCCAATGCCAAATTGAACTACTGTTTCCAATATATCAGTGATGATGATGATTTTGTAATTTATCGCTGCTCTGAACTGGCAATGTTAATAATGAATTGGGGACGAAATATTGTCAACATGACCGTCATTAATTATCCGAACAAATACTTCTCCCAGATTAGTCTCCCTGGTCCTGTTGGTTTCAGTCTATTGTGGAAGATTTACCGTTCTCATTTCTCTTACTAATTCCCTCCCTCTCTCTTCTCTTCGCCTCCTTACATTGCTGAGCTCCACTTCACATCTCTTTTGTTTCCTCACTTTAGTACATGGAGGGGGAGGGGTGGATATTGATTAGTTAGTTCATTTGGCATTCATTCAACTCTTGTGGGATGTTTCTGAAGGTGTTATTTTTGTGAATTTGGTCTTCCCTCTATCAAAGCTCTGCATCCCATAACTTTATAAAAATCAAGAAGGTTTGTTTATATCCTTGGTTTGTGTTTTTATGTGTTTTGAGTATTGGATGTGTTTCTGGAGACTGGTTTGGGGTGGGAAGGGTGTAAGAGATGCTAGTATTTGTGTGTGGCATCGTGTACTGGGTGTTGTTTTGATGTTCCTTGGCATGTGTCGATGTTGTGCCACAGGAGTTCGGGGCTGTTCGACCAGACAGCTTGACGAACTTCAACAACAACAACATCTGGGACACTCGACACATGTACCCAGCAATCGAACCAGCTTATGAAGAAGTTTTACAATATAATATAAAATTCTTTGTCATTACATCTGCTGGACTTGAGGGTATAGAATAGGCTAGTTAAGGGTACAATTACCAGCACTTATAACTGGACTGACAACACGGCCTGTACCAGTTAGAAGTGCTGGCAACTGTACATTAGAGCACCTTGATTTCTCCAATGTATGCCAGGAAACAACACCATGGAAAAATTAATGGTGCTCTGTGTTGCTTGGAATACATTAAGAAGAATAAGTTGCACTGTACTGCTCCTTAATTAATGTTAGCTCTGTCTCCCCAAAGTCACCGACCGTTCCCCTTCAATGACAAAAGAGAAAACAGCGATGAGCGGAAACTGATGGGAAGCAATTTTTTTTTTTTTTTTTTTTTTTTTTGTCCCTTCTAACTTAGCTGAATGTAACAAGCTATTCACACAAGCCTGATATCTGATGAATGGAGGCACACAATAATTCACGATAAGGGTTAAACTTTGAACAAAAGCTTTCAGTTCCCTGTGACAGCTATTGCAGTATTTTCAGCATTTTTAGTAAAGTATTTCGTCATCCACGTTGATAACGAAAAAAAAAAAAAAAAAAAAAAAAAAAAAAAAAAAAAAACACTTGCTTCATGTTTTTCCCGATGAATTGGTTAATCCATAAAATGAATATAATACTTTTGGATTTGAGCCTTTTGGGAACTGCACGTAAACCGGACAGAAAATGTTGGTCCATTTCACATCACCAAAATCTGAAAAATACATCGACCATTGCCACGACACAAAGTGAAAAATATACGCAATTCCTTCACCTCTAATGAAATATTTGCAAAAACAGATTTATGTGTATTAAATTTCACTTACTAAACTCTCCCTCTATCTCTCCCCCCAAAAGGAATCACTCCCCCCCCCCCCCCTAATGCCGAGAATATTTTGAGAATTTCCCCGTTAATGCTGAGAATATGCCCAAAATAATTCTATTAATACCGAGAATATGCCGAGAATTACCCTCTATAATGCCGAGAATTTTCCGGTTAATACCTAGAATTACCCCCTTAATTAATGCCTAGAATATGCCCAGAATATACCCCTTTAATTAATGCCGAGAATATGCCCAGAATTCACCCACTAATGCCCGAGAATTCCGCCGTTAATGCCTTCAATATGCCCGAGAATTCCGCCGTTAATGCCTTCAATATGCCCAGAATTCCCGAGTGCAGCGTGGGTTCCCTCGTCATCAGCAGGTACGGATGACCAGCGGTTCTCATGGATCCATTTCCGGCCGTAATTGCACCGCTACGCAAACTGGAATTATCATCATCTGGAGGACGGCCAAGTGGGTAACCAACTGAGTTCTGTCTGGCGAATCTATCAGTATAGCGAATCTGTCAGTAGTAAGGTAGTGTGGTATTATGGTGAATCTAGAGTACACACACACACACACAGACACACATACACACATCACACACACACACACACATCACACACACACACACACACACACACACACACACACACACATCACACACACACACACACACACACACACACACACACACACACACACACACACACACACGCATCACACACACACACACACACACATACTCACACACATATATTGCAGATGCATGGATTTAACTATGATATTATATACATACATATATATATACGAAATTGAAGGTGCACTGTGAACCAAAGCCTCATCATCACAGAGTATTTCCATGGGTGTAGGCAGTGTTGTGGAGAATAGGTAAGTGTAGTGTTGTTGTTGTACAGTCACGAGCTCTAATAAGTAGACAGCTTGGGTTGAAACTCTGAACAGTCCAATTTTTCACCAATGAACTAACTCATTCCAATGGAGATCTTATTGTGCATTCATCATTTACGGTCTCTATAGGTATTTAAAGCACACCTGGATACTTATTAGTGCTCATAACTTTATGTACATGTGAATTCGTGGTAGAGCCTTGCTGGTTGGTTGGTTGGTTGGTTGTTGAAGCCTTCACCTCTCGTCCACCTCTCCTCTTCATTATTCAGTGCTGATGCCACAGTAGTTTGTTTGGTTTTGGTTTGCAGGCACCACAATGAAAGAAAGTGAACTGTGTAAATAAATGCCTCGTGAGTGAATTATTTGATGCATTTGATGACTCCACTATATGAAACTATCGTAATAATGGAACTAACTACCTGACATATTTTGTGGATATGGATATATGGTACTGAGTTAGTTGGATATAATTAAGACTGTTATGTTTGGTTGGGGAGGATCATAACAAACTGTGGAATCGGCCCTCAGTGACTATCAGCAGGTGTGTGTTTACTGTATATAATTAATGTCCAATTGTACTGAACTCTGTGCCTCTGGTAATTCATCCACGGGGAGTTGGGTACTAGGAATTGGATTAAACTTTGCATCTTTTACTTTTAGTTGTACTGTACACGGCATTCGTGAAAATAAAAGATTATATACTGTGAGGCAAATTTCCATGCAAGATAATGATAGGAAATACAGGTAATCCCCTTTTACCCTTGTTGACATACAAATAAATACAAGAGAAAACTTTACAATGGCATATAAGCAGAAGGCAAGATGAGGAAGTGGAAAGGGCTCACAAGTCCATGTCATAAACTGGACTGGATGTGGTACGAAATGGCTCTGCGATACATAAACGAAGCGATAAAAGTTAGTGGTGAAGGTGTGTGAGACAAGGCAGGGAGTCGCTGGAAAGTGTGGCGAGTCGTTGTTAAGAAAGAATAGTGGATATTTCAGCGGGCGAGGAAAAATAGAGATGGTGAAAGTTTTAAGACAGAGGAGATAAGTAACTCTTCACACAATATTAACTTTACATACATTAATACCATTGTACATGTGAGCACATAACGTAAGATTTACTATAGGTTTCAGGAAATGTGCAATATTCCTAAAATAATATTAAATAAGAACCATGTATCATCATCAATGCTAAAAATAGTACATACATTACTTTTATAATCCTATATTTTTACTTTAGCCTCAGACCCATACTCTTGAATTGTACAGTACATAATTATATATTCTATCAAATATCGTAAGGCTGCACCCACAGTTAGCAATTTGTATATCATGCTAATTATTTCCTACAGTACTTGAATATTACTGTAAATCCCGGTGACTTTGACCTTAAGTCACCTACCGACAAATTTATGTTTCATGCTGTGAAAGTAATTTATAAAGCTAAAATGAACTCTTGCACTGGTTAACACCCTAACTACATTCTGACAGTTTGTGCTTGAAATACATGAACTGCAGATAACAGAAATTTATGTAAGCATGTGGCCACACCTTATTACTGTTGATATTGGCATAGGTTCAGTTCCCTTGGCCAGGTCCACCTTGTCTGACCCGCCTCTTCACTCATCCCCGTCCACTTGGGTTTTTATCACTTCACCAGCAAAGGCATCAGTGTCTTTGGCTCCAGTGGCCTCCATATTCACCTTAACTCCACACAAAACCATGTACAGTAAATACCTTCCTCTTCTTTTTATTTCGGCTGCAGTACAGTACCTGAAACCTTTCCTATCCTCATGTTCTTCTGTCCCTCAACCAAACAATAATTTTCCTAAACTCAGACTGTAAACACATCACCAGGATTCGCAAGTTTTAACCAACACCAACAAATAAAAAAAGCCACTCAACCACCATTTCCACATTATTAACTAATCTCTCCCTCCTACCTTGCTCATCTCCCAGAAACCATATAATATTATACGGCAACACACCTTCCCTTCCCTTCCCTACCCTTCCCTTCCCTACCCTTCCCTTCCCTGCCTCACCATTTTGCTGGGCTATTGTTTTTGTCAGGAGACGTCGCATCTCTTCTTGGCCTTCTCCCAGCATGCCTTTACCTCCCTCTCCGCCCCCTCTCCCCCCTCTCCCCCCTCTCCTTTACCTCCCCTCTCCCCTCCTCTCCTCTCTCTCACTTTTTTCCAGGTCATTCGTCCTTGCATCACGCCGCCCTTCCACACTCTCCCCTCCTGCGTCTTCCTCTCCTGATATCATTTAACGCTTATGACTTTGTCCTCGCCATACTTCTTCTTTTCCCTGATTGCTCTTGCCTCTCTTGCTTCCAATTCTTTTCCTCCTCCTCCTCCTCCTCCTCCTCCTCCTCCTCCTCCTCTTCCTGATTTTATTTACGGCTTATGACTTTGTCCTCGTTACACCTCGTCTTATCTTCTTCGTTTCTCTCTCGTTTTTTTTTTTTTTTTTTTTGGGTGGGGGTGAGGAGGGGGTCAGGTTCAATCCTCTTAATTTTATATTAGGCTTATGGGCTGCCATTGTTTTACTCAGTATTTTTTCCCACTCACTGCATCCTCTTCCTATTTTTCTCCCGACTTTAATTAATCATTTTCATTCAGTTTGAGGCTTTTTTTTTTATGACTTGTCCTTGTTAATTAAGCGTCGACCATGTTTGTGCATTGTTTACTATTATTTACAATCATTCATTTCCTTCATCCCCCTTTATTCCCTTTATATTTTATTTTTTTTATTTTTTTTAGTGTCAATTGGAGTATTTATATTTTCTTGATTATTTTTAAGGCATTAGTAATGTTTTGTTTTTATGTTTGGGATTTAGGCTTCCTTTGTTTGTTGGTAAGTTTGTATGTTGGTGTGTATGTAATTTTTACATTCAGTGTCTCAATATTTTCAGTGTCCCTCGTGTGTCTCCTTGAAGTCCCTCCTTGCAAGGCTTCTTTTCTCTTTCTTTTGAGGTGTTTCTCTCCTTGACTTGAGCTATGGTTTGTCCTTGTGGGAAACGAATTCTCTCTCTGTCATTGTTCCGTTTATTATATTCTTGTATTGACACTCTTTCGTCCATCTGCTCCACTCTCTCTCTCTCTCTCTCTCTCTCTCTCTCTCTCTCTCTCTCTCTCTCTCTCTCTCTCTCTCTTATTTTTCCCTCCTTTCCTTCTTCCTCTCTTCCTTTCCTTCCTCTTGCCTCTATTTTACCCTACTCTACACATCCTCCCGTCAGTCTCACTTACACCAGACTCTCTCTCTCTCTCTCTCTCTCTCTCTCTCTCTCTCTCTCTCTCTCTCTCTCTCTCTCTCTCCACCACCATTCTTCACCGTTATACTTTCCACCGTCTTTCCTTCCTCGGGATATTTTTAGTATGGCTTCCTCTTCTCTGTACACCAGTTCACTCAAGCCAGAATAATATTGTTTGATGTGTTCATAGGATTTTCTGAAATATTATGCTTTTTGATGTAATATTAGTTGTCGCATTTATGTTTCTATTTTGTTTGTTGATGATAAAAATAATATGACATGCTGCATGAGTGGTAATTCTGTCTTCCTGTTTGTTTATTTATTATTATTTATTTTTTTATTAGAACTCTGCATGTATTGGTGTATGTAATCATATTATTTATAATGGGACTCTGATATTATTAATGGAACTAGACAAATATTAAGTATATGAATTGGACAGCTGTTATGATGCTTAAAATATTGTAACACAGTGAGAGCGTCTTCATTAGGTAATATATACGGTACTCCTTGTCACTCACTCAGTTACTCCCCACATCTCTCTCTCTCTCTCTCTTTCTCTCTCTCTCTCTCTCTCTCTCTCTCTCTCTCATAACATTGTACAGTAGCTCACCTCTATACCGTCTGTACCAGGATTTCTGACAATGTGTTATAGATATGAGCCGTGTGTGTCATGGCAACGGGCAGGTGTCAGCCATATAACCTTCTAATATGTGAGACTTGAAGAAACTCATATATTTATCATGAACGCTGGATTTACTCTTACTGTTATTGCATCAAAGATATATATATATAAATTGTGAGTAGTAAAGAAATTACTCTAAATAAAAAATAATTTGGAAGTACCATACACATTATCATATCCATCTTCCAAACAGGCAAGCCAAACGAGAAAGTAACTCTTATAATATTATACACCTCCACCTCCACCTACACCTACACCTTCCCAGGACAACTCCACCTACGAAAATCCCCCTAAAAACACGTATCCTGTTGGTGACGAGGACATTGCTCATTCGCCGCCAAGGCCCCGCGTCAACCCAGCTTATATTTTGTGTCTTGAGAAACACTGAACGTCAGGGTGTGAGAGATGAGGGTGTAATGGAAGGATATATTAGGTCCGTGTTATAAAGGGCGTGAGTGACGGGGTGTGAGAGGTATGATGAAGAGTGAGAGGGAAGGAATAGCTGTTGAAGGACGACGATGTGTATATATATATATGAAGGAAAAGATTATAGAAGTCGGGAAGGAAGGAAGGAAGGAAGGGGGATGAAGTGAGAATGATGCCACGATACGTATGAAAGATAACATATGAAAACTGAAAAAGAAGTTATTTGTGAGAGAACCTAAACAAAATTTATCGGGAATGATTACTTGTGAATATCATAAACACTATTTGCACACGAAAAAAAAAAAAAATAGACGAAATGCTTAATAATTCCAAAAAGTCAGAAACGAGTTATAGAGAAAAGTGAAAAAGTGGAGTATTAGAGAAAATTAAGAGGGAAAAACGTAGACAGACAGACAGAAAGACAGATAGACAGACAGACCTCCAACGCAACACGGAAGAACCTTATGTGATAGAAGATGGAGGGTGTTGTGTGTGAATGTGTGAGGCAGCCTTAAAACACTCCAGCCACGTCCAATAGAAATAAGAGGATTTGTCTTTGTGGATAAACGCGTCCCTTTGATGTTGTTGCTCTCGCCAATGTTTTCCAGGCAGCCACCAACACAAAATGATAAACTGAAAATACAACACCATGATAAACTGAGTCCAGGTAAAAAAAAAAAAAAAAAAAGTTTCCTCCTCCTATTTACGTGCGTTTTGACAAGGCCGTGAACAGTAAGAATGTGTTTATTACGTGAAACTCGTTGCTAAATGAACCTGGAGTCACGTTAACCCATTTAATTAAGAACATTCAAATGACGCCAATGTACTGTACCACCTTCTATTATATTAAGTGTTCTGTGATCGTGTATTATTAGAACTGAATTCAGGCTTCTGATTCCTTCTGACTATGCCACGAAACAAGCTCCTTCCATATAGGTGGTGTTTCGTGGCATTATTTTTTTAAGGACTTATTTTATTTACCTCCAATTTCCTGACTACATCACTGGGTCCCTTAATTAAAGACTACGTATAGACTTTTTACACTTGCCTTTGATTATATGAAACTACTTCATGATTGATACTCCTAGGGTAATATTTATTCCATTTATTGCATGTGATGCTATTCTTATTTCGGAAGTAAAAAGAGTAGAACTTATGTGAGCGTGGAAATATTATCGATTTAGTGGTCACGATATCAACTTTTCACCAGTCAGGCTTGTTCTAATTTCCTGCTGCTTCCGGATATTATTTTCACAGGAGGAGGCTTACAGTAAAGACAATAAAAATAATAGCCACATAATAAGCTTTAATATTAATTAACTTTAAGTATGTATAACTATTATTGTATTACTTTCCATGTACAGTTGCCAGCACTTATAAATAGTACTTTCAGCGTTGTCAGTCCTTTAGTCCTGTACCAGTTATAAGTGCAGGCAATTGTACATACTGTAGTAGAGGACATCTATTTATATTCTAAGCAAAAGGGAACAATTGTTTACGTATCTCGAAATATGTCCCCTCTAAAAATGTTAAAGAGGGAAGGAAGTTTTGTGTTGGTAAATCTGGAGCAACCGAATTCTCCAAACTATTCGAAGCAACAGAACACTATTATTTTTGCTCTTCTGGTCCTGTTTCCTTGCATACTTTGGAGGAATCATGGCACTCCAATATACCAAAAAAGAATGACCACCTTAAAGGGAACGTAAAGAGCAGGTATTCACGCTGACGTCACGCCTCCTATTTTTACCGAGGTGTGTGTGTGTGTGTGTGTGTGTGTGTGTGTGTGTGTGTGTGTGTATGTGTATGTATGTGTGTGTGTGTATGTATGTGTGTATGTGTGTGTGTGTATGTGTGTATGTGTATGTGTGTGTATGTGTGTGTGTATGTGTGTGTGTATGTGTATGTATGTATGTGTGTGTGTGTGTGTATGTGTGTATGTATGTATGTGTGTGTGTGTGTGGTAGTCGCCGGCGCCAGGACCTGCAGGAGTCACTTGTGTGTTTTACGCGGCAAGACAAAACCTGGGCTGAAGACTCCTTAAGTCCAGGAAGCCTCTGTCACCCCGGGGGCTACAAGTTACCGTGGACACCAGCCAACCAGCCACCTCCTCTCTCTCTCACTCTCTCTCTCTCTCTCTCTCTCTCTCTCTCTCCTACACCCAACCAGCCTCTTCCCTTCCTCTCTTCCTTCCAAACTAGCCAACCAACCATCTCTCTCTCTCTCTCTCTCTCTCTCTCTCTCTCTCTCTCTCTCTCTCTCTTCCTTCCAAACTAGCCAACCAACCATCTCCTCTCTCTCTCTCTCTCTCTCTCTCTCTCTCTCTCTCTCTCTCTCTCTCTCTCTCTCTCTCCAACACCCAGCCAGCCTCTCCCCTTCCTCTCTTCCTTCCAAACTAAGTCAGCAAGTCAGTCAGCCAGCCTCATCCTCTTCCTCCCTCCTAATCCCCCTTCTCTCTACCTTCCCCTCTTCCTCCTCCTCCTCCTTTCATCCTACACACAGTCAACAAGTCACCCCACCTTTCTTTTTAAACCTTTATATATATTTTTTTTTCCAGCCAACTAATCTACTTCCTTCATCTTCTACCTCTCCTTCCCGTTAATTTAATCTTCCTCTTCTCCTTCTCAGACCAGACGACCACATACCATCATCCTTCAACCAGCCAGTCTAGTTCTCTTAGGATACCTAGGCTCTCTCTCTTTCTATTCCTCTCTTTCTATTCCTCTCTATTTTAGCTCTCTTTCTTTCTATTCCTCCCTATCTTGGCTCTCTCTTTTTATTCCTCCCTACCCTCTGTCTCCTCCTATACTTCACTTTCCTCTTTTCTTCTACTTTCTTTTCTTGTTTAGTTCCTTCCTTCCTCATTTGATTCCTCCTCTTTCTTCTCCTTTTCCAAGTCCCCTTAATCCTCTACCTCTTCCTCTTCTCTTCCCCCCCCTCTCCCCTCTCTCTCTTATTCTTCTTCTTCCTCCTCCTCCAGCAGTCAGCCACCCTCTCGTCCTTCCCCAGCCAGCTCCTCCTCTCCAGCTCCTCTTGCCAGACATCGTTACTGCTTCTGTTGGTGGACGTGTGTGACTCCCTGGCTCAGCTCTCCACCAGCCCCTCTCTCTATACCCAGACTTTATCCTGCGTGTCACTCTCTAATGTTCTCCCTCTTCTCTAGTCGGGTTTATTTACCTGGGTTGGAAATGTCGATAACGCTCCAATGCAGGAGGTCTGGCTGGTTCGTATAGGCCTTGTTGGTGAGTTCGTATAGGCCTTGTTGGTGAGTACGGAGCTGGAGTTCTTGAAAGACATATATAATGTTTTACGTGATGCATGAGCCAATAATAACATGGAAATAATCGTCGTTTTATAGTGGAAGCTATAGTATAACTTTAAAGTTCTTCATTTAGAGTTATTTCTTATACGCCGTTTACCTGTGTAGCTTTGCAGTAGATCACAAACACTGGTAAACTGTATGGTCCTTTAATCTCTTGTGAAGTGTAATCAATGCATGGGAGCACTTTTGTACTTCAGCAGTCCACACCATTCTTATTTTCACTCCCACAATCTCTGGCCTGGAAACAGCGACAAAAACAATGCCTCGGTGGCCGTGATCCAGAAGATCTTCTTGTGACACCCCGACTCTCAGGGTAAAGACACGACGACGGTACCCGAGTATTGTCCCGAACATTATTGTCAAAATTCTCACGGCACGGAGATAATATATTTTTTCTAAAGGCAGCACTGTATGACTTGGAATAATTCAGTATAGGAGAGGTTAAGTCAAAACAAGTTAGGAGAAGTGAGGCTCCATAAACCCATCAAACTCATAGCATAAAACAACACTAATGTTAATATTTTGTGTCCAATAACCCGGCGCGAATTCCCAAGACCCAGAGAGAAAAATTGGAGCAATGTTGGTGAGTTTGTGTTGAGTGCAGTGTGTGTCAGCCTCACCTCCAATGTGTCAGGGGCCCACTCGTCCTTTACTCCAGGGACCACACCACCATGTAAAAGGAAGGCGAAGCTCTGGCGCTGGTCCCGAGTGATCCAGCAGCTCTTTCCGAAGCTCGCCGACGCCAACAACAGGGAATACCAGCTGTTATTTTGCCTGTGTTGTGGTGGCTGTCTCCGGGGGAAAGGAAAGGTTCGCGCTCTTTCTTGTCGGGTTTACGCTACATCGAAATAAAAATGAGAGAGCCAAAGCCGACATTTTTAAACTAACTATTCCGTCATTGAGGAACTATGAACTCGTATAAATATGATAATATATCTGTGTTTAAAGAAGTAACTGT
Source organism: Petrolisthes manimaculis (assembly GCA_034508575.1). Taxonomy (NCBI): domain Eukaryota; kingdom Metazoa; phylum Arthropoda; class Malacostraca; order Decapoda; family Porcellanidae; genus Petrolisthes; species Petrolisthes manimaculis. Next base: position 115,321 of record JAWZYT010003349.1, read on the forward strand.
TACGTAAGTATTAAAAGTAGGGTAAGGATTGAGTGCAGGGGTCGTTGAGTATGTTGGCAAGGGATATGAGGAGGTCGGGTCGTTAGCAGCTATCCGTCAGAGTGTTGTCAGGGGGAGGCCAGATTATGTCAGCCAACCCTCCTTGCTGATTGATATCTCTCTCACGATTTGCTGCTGCTTAAATTATATGCACTTATAATAATACTTTGTCCAGTCGAGAAGGATTAAATTTCACGAAGAGTCATTACGAGCATTGTTTTTCATTACTTAAAAAGAAGACTTATAATAATACATTGTCCAGTCGGGAAGAATTAAATTTCACGAAGAGTCATTCCGAGCATTGTTTTTCATCACTAAAAAAAAGACACCATATTTTCTAGTCTCATTAATTAAACAAAATTAATTTCATACGTAACATATAAAAAATGGTAGTAAAAAGCAATTCCTTCGAAAACGGGTAAAATCTTGTATCTGTTGCCCAGTTTTGCTTCTCTTCCAAATTACTATTTCTGGGTCGGATCCCAAAATAGAAGGACCATTCTAATTCTGTGCCTCATTCCGCATATCTGCAGGGCCTTGATATTGAGAAAAGTAATTGGATTTCTGCCCCTTGCACAAATATTCCCGGTCTTGAGATATTCTACTGCAACGGGTTGGGATTGCAAGCATGTGAATGTATGTATGTATGAGTGCGTGCGTGTGTGATTATGTGAGTATGTGAATGTATGTATGAGTGCGTGCGTGTGTGATTATGTGAGTATGTGGAAGGCGTGTGTGCTAGTGAGGATGTGTGTGTGTGTGTGTGTGTATGAGTGGGTGTGTGATTTGCAAGAACAATTGTGTGTACATGTGTGTTTGATTGTGTGTGTGCGTGTGTGTGTGTATGTGTGTGTGCCATGGTAATTTTGTGTGCGTGCGTATGTAATGGTTGTGCGTTTCATAATAAAGTGAAATAGAATATGGAGGTGGGGAGGGCGGAGAAGAGGTTACTATGCATTGCAGTGTATGTGTGTATCAGAATATGCAGTATACGGACTACAGTTTGTGGTCTGGCGTGCGTGGACGTCTGTATAGTAATGTTCGTGCATGCATTTCTGTGTGTCCGTACGTGTGTGTGTGTGTGTGTCTGTTCATGCACGATATATATCTTATTCATGTGTATGAAGGTTTCTGGATGCATATATACGATGCATTTAATATATTCCCTCGTTTGTATCTATGTAAATATAATTATTAATGTCTTCAAGAGTACGTTTTCTTCTGTAAGTTTATAATCATGTGTTCATACGTACATTTTTCTAATTGCATGTTTATAATCATGTCTTCATACGTACATTTTTCTAATTGCATGTTTATATTCAGGAGGACCTATTCCTGCGTCTGGATATAATAGAAGTGAGTTTCAAAAGCACTAAACGGAATAGAGCTTTACCCCCTCCTCCCCTTCTCCCCCCCAAAGGTCCAGTCGAGTGGCTGTGGCTACCAGACGTCTGTTTTCATTGAGGCTTCCCTGTGACCACTCTCCTGGACACGTTCCTTCTACCAAAGGGAAACCAATTCTAGGCAATAAATCAATATGGGGTGTTGTGTTGTGTGTGTGAGAGAGAGAGAGAGTGAGAGAGAGAGAGAAAGAGATGGAGAGAGAGTGAAAAAGAGAAAGAGAGAGAGAGAGAGGAGAGAGAGCTTGCTTGTGTGTTTGTATATTTTGATGTGCGTGTAGGTGTGAAATCGTGTAGGTGTAAGCGTATCGTCTTTAATACACAGTTCTCTACATAATTATTAAGGGGAACATGTTGTGCATTATGTTGGTGTTTTCCAGTCACATGTTTTAAAAGAAACATCTCGCTCTCTAACTAAATAATGCAGTATTTAATTGTCCCACTGCCTCCACACTAACAACAGTACACTTAAAATTTTACTGCTACATGGTAAAATGAAAACATATGCAGTGTGTTCTGGGGAGTTGCCGAAAGTAAATTTATTAAAGGAGGTAATTTTGTGTTGGTAATTCTGTAGCAACTGAATCCTCCCAACTATTCCAAGCAACAGAACACCATTACTTTTGCTCTTATGGTCCTGTTTCCTAGCATGCTTTGAAGGAATCAAGGCACTCCAATGTACCAAAAAAGAATAATTACCACCTTAACCCCAGTCTAAATGTAAAGAAATAATTCCTTCTAATGTTGCTTTCAATTTATGATGCTCTTACATTATTTTTCTTCAATTATCGACATATAACCCTGATTGGAAACCCTTTGATATAATAATTTGTAGTGAACAGAGTCATTCATGGACGAAAATATATATAATTATTAATGCCCAATAAACAGGAAAGGAAATTCTCTGACCACTGGTGACGACTGACGAACTAATCTACTTGTAGGAAATATATATAATGTGCAAGATGATGAAGTTGATTTATGACTATGATGATGATTACTAAACACACATCCTACAAAAACCAACATATATACCACACACATATACAAAAAAACAACCATGCACACACACACCAAAAAAAAAAAAAAAAAAAAAAGTACACACACACACACACCCGACGTTTTCAATATTCCAGACAACTTTGTGAAACAGATTAAAGCAGCTTCCCTCCAGTGGACACCTCCCAGTGTTGCGGTTAAATTTGCACTGGCAGAAGTTACGCTGTATTGGTATTCCATTAAATTCCCGCTCGCAGCCGCTGCCTCACTGCATCTCCTCAGGATCAATGGTGGGCCTGAGTCATTGCTCGATGCTTACCTGGTTTAGCTTTATGCAAATACCGATATCGAGTAGCCTCCTGTACATTTATTTACTGAATATGTTGTTTCCACCGTTCCTCCCTCTCCCGTTCCATTCATTACCGATAAAATTCGCTGTGTATAATATTATATACTTGCAGATTTTTCATTGTAACGGGCTATATAGTACAGTCATGCATGTTCCCTTACCTGTTTTCAAAGATTGTGGGTTTCCAGCAATACAGATGATTAAAGTGAAGAAATGCTCTCTCTTTGTTTTGGTTTGCTACATGCCTTAGAAAGTCTTGCCGTCACCACAATTATTATGTACCTACTTAAATTGACTTAATAGAGCATAATATATACTCGTGGGAAACACATAACTGGAGCTTGATATTGAATTACAAGTATTGGATATTTGAAGATTGTAAGTATACATAAAAATGTTGCGTTGCCTTATTAGTGGGTACTTAAATAAAGCGATTTCTCTATCAGTTCAGATTTACAACAACGGAGAAATAATGGCGTACTCAACAAAGTGGTGAAAGAGTTGATTAAGACGGTAATAAAAGACTTGATTGAGATCGAAGCAGACAATAATTCCTTGAGGGTGTAGTGTGCATGGTCTGGTCTGGTCTGGTAGTCTCCTGTGCTTAATTAAGGTCGTAATTCTTTTTTTGTACATTGGAGTGCCTTGATTCCTCCAAAGTATGCTAGGAAACAGGACCAGAAGAGCAAAAGTAATGGTGTTCTGTTGCTTGGAATAGTTTGGAGGATTCAGTTGGTCCAGAATTACCAACATAAAATTCCCCCCTACGATTGGAAGGTTCCTGAGGCCTGCAAAAGCTACTGCAAAGAAATAATATATCCTACTCGTATAACTGAAGTTGTCTTCTGTCTGTTTTCTGGCATATTGTGAAAGGATTACAAAGGACATTCAAACAGCAACAGATTTACTGGTCCTTTCGAGGCTGTCTGATTTTGCTATTCTATCTAACCTACAAGGGTTACTAAGGTAAAGAATAGTATAGAAAGGAATGGTTGTTACTCCTACAATTTGACCACTAGAGATGACTGAATGAACTGAGATAGTGGCCCCTTCTATTCTATTTTCTAGCATGGTTGGACGGAACGGAAGGAATAGTTAGCCCTACAATTTGATCACAAAAGATGACTAACCTTCCCTTTAAGGAATGAGGGAGGTGAGATCATAGTCCATTATGTAGGGTGAGATAATGAGTGAGGCACAAGAAAGGAGGAGGAGGAGGAGGAGGAGGAGGAAGAGAATTAAGGGGAGGAGAGGGATGTAAATATGACCAGTGGATAATTATAGGACTGTAATAATCAAAGGAACGGGATAACTGGAAAATATTAATGAGAACCTGAAATATTAGGATGTTGATATGAACACGGAAAAGGTTGTCAAAAAATGGACGAGGAGTACCTGAATTAAAAGTAGAGAACAATACACAAATTAATTGAGTAATATTTGAGGATGGAAATAAGACTTTGATGGGGCGCTCAAACTAGAAAAGAGAAAAGGTAAAATTATTAAAATGATATAAAAGAATCCGTCCGAGAAAGAGAGCAAATAAACTAAAAAGAAAACGTAAGGGAAATTGAGGGAAAAAATGACTCAATCAATAACACGAGGAGTCCGAAAAGACGATCAAATAAACCACCAGGAAATATGTCATTCGCAGGAGACCTTGAGAGAGAGAGAGAGAGAGAGAGAGAGAGAGAGAGAGAGAGAGAGAAGGATGAGGTGATGAGTCAGGGAGAAGAAACGTCAGGGACTGTGAGTGAGTGATGCCCGCGGTGGAAGGATAAAGTTGAAGGCCAGTGGCAGGAAACCACTCCTTTTCTGTTGAGGGGGACGAGAGGGAGGGAGGGATGAAGGGGCCACTTACTTACTCTCTCAGTTTAAAGGGAAGGTCAGTCATCCCTTGTGATCAAACTGTAGGGCTAACCATCACTCATTTTTTTTTCTGTTTTAAGCCCCTCACACTATTGTCTTGTTATCCTCTTATATATCTACAGTAGTCTTCATACTCTCTCTCTCTCTCTCTCTCTCTCTCTCTCTCTCTCTCTCTCTCTCTCTCTCTCTCTCTCTCTCTCTCATCAATACCATTCCATTTTCCCCTCTTGTCTCTCTTCATTCTCTGGCGTCTCCTCTCTATGTCCCTTCCTTCCTTCCTTCCTTCCTTCCTTCCTTCCGTTCTGTCTCTCCCTTCCTTTACCTTCCCCCCCCCTCCTCCCCCCTCCTTCAAAATCGAATCTAAAAGAGGGAAGCTGTGTACCTCGTCCCTTACCCTTACATTTACCCTTACATTACCCTTACTTACCCTTACCCTTACTTACCCTTACCCTTACTTACCCTTACTCTTACATTTACCCTTACTTACCCTTACTTACCCTTACTTTTACCCTTACTTACCCTTACCCTTACTTACCCTTACCCTTACATTCTAGACCTTGGCTGTGTTAATTGAGGGGACCTGTGATGTAGTCAGAAAATTGGAGGAGGATAGCGAGTCCTTCAAACATTGCCACGAAACACACACACACACACACACACACACACACACACACACACACACACACACACCTATATTGAAGGAGAGCTTGTTTCGCGGCATAGTCAGGAGGAATCAGAATCCACCAATCAATTAAAAGTATCATATGTATGCGATCACAGTTGGTCCTTAATATTTCCTCCTTCAGGATCTCTATAAGTTTTTTTTTTTTTTCTGTCGTCTGCCACTAGAGGGAGAGTCAGTCGAACCCTTTTGTTGACTCTTGCCTATGTGTGTGTGTGTGTGTGTGTGTATTTTTTTTTTTTTTTTTTTTTTTTTTTTTTTAATAGTTTGACTCAGTTGTTGTGTCGTGTTTGTTTGTTTGTTTGTTTGTTTACTTTTTGTAGCGTTGCTCAATTTTCCTTGTTTTTTTTTGTTTTTGTTTTATTTGTTTCCTTTTGCTACTTTTTTTTTACCCTTTTGGCCGTGTGTGTGTGTGTGTGTGTGTGTGTGTGTAATTCTATATTCCGTTGATTAAAGTTACTTGGTTTGCAAAAAGGAAGTAGAAATAAAAAAATAATAGAGATAATTACAAAAAGAGAAAAGACAGAGAAAGATGAGGGAAAGAAAAAGGATAGAGAATATGAGATAGAAGTAAAGAAATGCATGAGTGTAAGAGAGATGGAAAAATGCAGAGAAAAATGGATCATAAAAGGAAGAGAAAAAATATGAAAGGTGAAAAATTTATCAAATATGAGAAAAATGGAAAAAAGGTGAGAGAGAGAAAGAGAGAAAAAGAGAGAGAGAGGGAGGGAGGAAAACGAAAGGGTGGACAGAGAGAAGGAAGAAAAGAATATGAGAGAGATAATGTGAGAAAGAGAAAATGAATGTGAGTGGCAAAGATGGAAGGAGGAGAAGGGGAAGAAGTATACGAGAGGAATGAAAAGAGGTAAGGAATGTATACGAGAGGAAAGGAGGAGATTATGTGAAGGAGGAAATGAATGAGAGCGAGAGGGAGAGAGAGGAGAGAATATATGAGGAGTGAAATGTAAGGACAAAGGGAGGGAAAGATCATAAGAGGGATGTGTGGCGAGGAGAGGAAGAGAGGGAGGGACAGAGTAGGAATTAGATGGGAGGGAGGGAGGGAGAGGGGGTAACTGAATAGGAATGAGGGAATGAGAGAGAGGGCATGAATAGGAACTGAATGGGAAGGAGTGAGGGGGGGAGTTGTAGAAAGGAGAGAGTAGGAGGGACAACATAGTGAGGAAGGAGAGAGTGAGAGAATAGGAGGGACAGCATAGGAAGGAGAGAGAGAGAGAGAGAGAGAGAGAGAGAGAGAGAGAGAGAGAGAGAGGGAGGGATGAGTATAAAGGAGAAGGGATGATGGGAATATTGAGGTTACACCGACTGCAAAGTGACGGTGCTGGCTTTTATGTATTTATAAAAGAAAGATTTTTAATTCCTTTCACTACGCCACTGCCACTCCGACACTTCCCACCTCTCTCTCTCTCTCTCTCTCTCTCTCTCTCTCTCTCTCTCTCTCTCTCTCTCAGTTTAATCCCTCTCCCCACTTTCTCTCATCACTCTCTCTCCCCACTTTCTCTCCTCACTCTCTCTCTCTTTATCTCCCCACTTTCTCTCACTCCGTTTCATCGCAGCAGTCAGTCAGTATACAGAAGGAGGGGCAGGAATAGGACAATCAATTCTCCCCCTCATCTCTCTCTCTCTCTCTCTCTCTCTCTCTCTCTCTCTCTCTCTCTCTCTGCCCACTTATTCACTTATCCCCTTCGCTGGTCTAAAGAGGAAATTTTGTTCTTTGGGTTTTAGGGACTGTTAGGTAGAGAGGAGAGGGCTTCCTACCTTCTTCCCCCCTCCCCCCCCTCCCCCCCCTCCCCCCTCCCCCCCTTCACAAAATGGAAGTGGCAGTTCCTGTAGGTTTTCAGTAGTTCTCTGCATGATTGTTTTTTTTAATTGGGAGGTTATTTTTTTTTTTTAGTTTGGTGGTATATATATATATATCGTGTGTCTGATTTTTTTTTTTTTTTTTTTTTTTTTTTTAGTCCATGGGCCGATTCATTGCTAACTGTGAGTGGTGCAGGTACACACACACACACACACACACACACACAATAATATACGCACACACACACACACTCGTAGACTCACAAACACACACACACACACATCCGCAGACCCACATAAATACACGCACACACACACACACACACTCACACACACAAACATTCATAGACATTAATCTTCGTCCCGACACCCCTGCATACAAACATAATAAATAAGCAAACACGAGTCCACTCACACAATGCACCCAATTTACACACACGTACGTACTCCATCTGAATCATTTGTCTTCGCTGCTTGGTATGAAAAACTCAGGTGTGTTTGTGTTTTGTTTTGGTTATTTAGGGTTCATTTACAGTCAGATGATTTATTTATTTATCTAATTTTGTTTTGTTTGGTTATTTACGATTTTTACAGTCAGATGATTTATTTATTTATCTAATTTTGTTTTGTTTGGTTATTTAGGGTTCATTTACAGTCAGATGATTTATTTATTTATCTAATTTTGTTTTATTTATATACTTTTTTTTTTGTCATGCGTTTATAATTTATTATTGCAAAGCATGAAAGTCTACTAATTGTAAACTGAAATATAAGTGTTTTTTATGCTATTTTATACACAGCTAGTTATTGAAATATTTCTATGATAATTATATATTCAGTAGTTATATTAGTTATTTCACCCTATTATTGTTTTTATCATAGCATCACACAGGCAACTTAGAACACGTTCGACCTAAAACACAAGAAAGTAATTGTGTGAAAATTATAGATAATTATGATAGCCGGTTTAAACAATACTTCACTGACCTCATTATTTCTTGTAGGTACCCATTGTTTACGTAAAGAGGCTGAGGCAATGTTTCTCCTTCATGTGCTCGGAACTGTACATTATCACTGACTTCCTTTATATCAAGAGCGAGAGTGGTCAGCATTGTTGGAAAGATTTACAGTATAACGAGACCTCAGACAGACAGAATTTTCTCCAAGTGTCCTATGGTACAAGGAAGACCCCCTCTTTGTCGTACATCCTCCGACTGTTATAAAGTATTAGATAGTTTGATGTTGAGGAGTCCTGACCTATATATCCTGGCACCACTTAACCCTAAATATATATACAACTTAATCTCGGTGATGTATGCTATCATTAAAACTGTAAGCATCCCTGTAGTATGAAAGCCTTGGGAATAATGCCAGCGGACGCCACTAGACGAATCCCAGAGCACCTATTCTTCAGCAGGGGTAAACACTTGAAGTGAATAATGCTTACCATTAGGAGGGGAGGAACTGAGAGAGGGGGGCGGGGCGTGTGTGTGTAGCTGCTTCCATCCGCCTGCCCATCACCTCAACCCACACGCAAACATCACCATCTCTTACCAGCCGTGATATCTGCTTGTCATGTCTTTTGAAATTATGTGGCTTTATTTTAAATTATGCTTACTTCATGAGGACACAGTATACTTATGAGGGTCGTCTAAGGTGCCCAGGTATCTGATCTGACTGCGTGCTAAATATACGATTGTATCTTGTTCTCTTGTTTCGTCTATTGTTTCTTTCCCTTAGTTCTCTCATTTATAATTTCATAGACTTCCTTCAGGGGTTATGACAGCCTCTTTACAGATTATAATATGACTAATTATTTCAAGAGGTTCCTTCATACAATGTTAAAAGGACTGAAAATTTTACACCATAATATAAATGGGGCTAAATCTCCCTGGCTGTGTATATATTCATTCATACCTTTTATCTTTTCCTCTCGTCCATCCCGCTCTAAATTCACTGGTTTAATTATAATTATTTATTCACAGAGAGTTATCTGGCTTATTCTACAGTCTAATTTCCCTTCCAATTTACTCCCTGTGTCAATAACTGGCGAACCAACAGTTGCTACTCTTATATAAAAAAAATCCAGAAAAAATATCCTTCGTCATGTCAGAATGTGTATTGTAGTGGACAATTCGTATTCATGATTTCACTAATCTCCAGATAATTACATATTGCCATTTTCTTTTTGGTATTGAGAGTGGTATATAATATTATATCTGTCGTCTAATTAAGCACCACTCTTGTGATACTCGTTGCATTCACTCATAAAATATAAATGCTCTTTCACAAACACACTGATCCAACCATATTGTTTAACGTTATCAATTATGAGTTTGATGTATACTTGACTTTACATTTTACTTTGATGTCTTTCGATGCATAGTTTTGTCTCTGAAGGTAATAATGAATAATATGAAATTCGTCAAACAAACATGCATGTGTGTATAATTTTATATCAACTTGACTACAACCAAATATCAGATTAATTAATGGTTACGCAGGTGGCATGTTATTCGTTTGACTTTCGAAAACTATATGCATTATTTTGTACTTCTAGTCATAGTATTGCAATGCCCAGATGATGACAAATGAACCAATACATAAGCACCACCAAGTAGACAGATAATAAACCGATTCCCAGTCTGTCTCTCTTGAGCCAACTTTTCCCGGTGACAATGCCCTGAGAGTGTGGGGGGAATAATGCGTCCCCTGCAGGCTTTGATGACTCTCCCTCAAGGCCGGGCGACACACACCTACCAGGGCAGTTAGGAGCGGGATATAATGGGGCTGTAATACCGTCAAAGTGAAGGTAAGTGAGATGGATGGTGAGGGGGAGTGGCCCAGTAGGGAGGTGAATAGTAACCCCCACCCTTCACGCTGCCTCTTATAACGCTGGCTGGCAGTTCCCTAAAGGTGCAAAAGAAAGAACGGGAGATGGTAGACGCTCCAGCTCAGGGAAGGAAATCTATATAGGGACCTATAAAAAGGCCGATGGGAAATTTCTGAACGCGGTAGTGAATAGGAGATGCTACTTGATTTACATATGGTTCGATGGAGGGAAAGAATACAAGGTTCAACTCGTCGTGCACTCAGACCTCTAGCATATGATTTGTTCCTTGAGTTAAGAGAGATTGGACATTTGGAATACAACTAGTGCGAATGTAGAGCACCAGGAATCTGAATAACAGAAGATAGTGTTCGTTTCCACGTGACCGTCGGTAACACATTCACTCTGAGATGGTATTTTTATTCTGTTTCGTCTTTGTGTATATTTCCCTCCTACAGTTGTCTTTCATTTGTCCTTTGCTGAGCGAAAAAAGCCGAGATAGATATATATAATAATAAGAGAAGCAGGGCGCTGATAAATTGATTTAGTAATTATAATGGCGAAAGGAAACTTATTTACTGCTGAGAGAGAGAGAGAGAGAGAGAGAGAGAGAGAGAGAGAGAGAGTGAGAGCCTTGCCAAACATACCGATCCACTCATATAACTAGAGTATAATACAGCAGACCATTTGTATGATACTCTATGTGTGCTGTATCCTGTAAAGTGCTTTGTCACATTAAACTCTTAATAACTGTAGAGGACCATCAACTCGGGAAACACTGTTTTTTTGTCGACTTTTTAAAATCCAAATAAAACTGGGAAACTATATTTTGGTTCACATAATTCTGCGTTTCAGGTTTTGCATAATGTTATTAAGGGAGCCTATGATGTAGTCAGAAAATTGGAGATATAAAAGTCCTTCAAATATTGCCACTAAAACACCACCTATATGGAAAGAGCTCGTTTCGTGGCATGGTCAGGAGGAATCAGAAGCCTACAATTTTCATACACGATCACAGGGTCCTTTAAAGGCATCAAGACCATCCAATGTGCAGAATGTATACTATCCCATAACTAAACACAGGACGTCGTGTAAAGTACAGCTCCCTAACTAAGATGAGTAATAGAATAATTCTGATCTCAATTGTTCATGTATGATGGAAGATGTCGGCGAGGGTGACCCAATTTAATAATAAAACGTTAAAGCCATCGTTTCTATAAGATCAACACACTAGACAATCAACAAACCAACCAACCAACCAATCACTTATTATCGACCTCAGCCAACAAACTTAACCAAATATAACCTAACCTAACCCAACCTAATTCAATCTAACTCAACCTAACCTTCTAGAGTTATAAGTTATTATTCTCGACCTCTGCCAACATACCTAATCTAATCTAACCTAACGTATCCCAACCTAACCTAACCTAACAGAGATAAAGTTATTATTTTAGACCTCTGCCGACATACCTAACCTAACCTAACCTAACCTAACCTTACCTTACCTTACCTTACCTTACCTAACCTAACCTAACCTAACCTAACCTAACCTAACCTAACCTAACCTAACCTTCTGGAGATATGTTATTCTTCTCGATCGGTGCCAAGTAAGTTCCCGTGCCAACCATAAACTCCTCCTCTCCTATTAATTCCACCTTCACGTTCGATCGGTTCCACTGTCACCCCCTCACTCCCAGAAATGTCTCTCTTCTTCCTCTGCGACCATTGCTTTATGGGAATAATATACTTTTGGTACATTGGAGCACCTTGATTCTTACTTAATTCCAAACTATGCCAGGAAACGTGACCTGATGAACAAAACTAATGGTGGCCTGTTGCTTGGAATTGTTTGGAGGAATCTTAATGTACCAATATTCGACCGCCCCCTTTTAAGGACCACGTGATGTAATAAAAAAATTGGAATGTGTCTGTATCTTCCAAACTATGCCAGGAAGCAATCGAACTAAAATATACCGAGGACATTCGCTTCGTCTCACAGTATGGAGGAATCTGTAGCGTCCATTTCTCCGACAGGATTTCACGTTCATTAAATTGAAAAGACCCCTTGCATTTTCTTTTGGGTATTACATTCCGAGAAGTATATAGAATTGTTTGAACAGTAAATAATTCTTCACAGCATTATCCGGTATACTTGGTAAACATTAGAATAAAATCTTGTACTGTACATATTTATACATATCATGACCTTATATAACATGATATACAAAATATATATATGGTATTATACGGTTTCGGTCTTGTGCAGATCCTTTCCTCATCTGACATGGAAAACGTCCCTCTGACCCAATGTGAATTCAGGAGAAAGAAAAATGCCACAGTGTAATCAAAGGCTATTCAAAGTCCATTTTTCTCCCTTTAGTTTCCCCTTCCAACGATCACCTTGACTTTAAACCACCACCAAATGAAAGTTGGAGTCTCCGTTTGACCGTCCAGAGAGCGAGAACTTACAGTATCCTATAGTACAGTAGGTGGTGTTGATATTTGGATGAGGGTCGCCACTGTCTGGATAACATACTATACGTCACTCGGCAGTTCGTCCCTCCAATACAGTACCTCCTCCTTTTCTATCTGCTGCCCTTGTGTCTTATCTCCTTCATTGTCATCTCCATCTCATATTGTAACTTCTACTGCTTCGGCAATGTCATTTTCATCTCATATTCCTCATTATATGCTTTATGAACGTGGTGATATTCACTTATTTTATGCTTTCACCTCAAAATGTTGATAATGTTGATGATAATAATAATAATGGAGACTGGTGATTATCTTCTCAGTTATTATCATTATTATTTATTATTATCATCATTATTGTTATCATTATCATTATTATCATCATTATTATTATTATCATTATCATTATCATTATTATTATTATTATTATTATTATTTCAGAGGAATACAATCGGTGGAGTGAAGAGGAAGTATTGGGAGCGACTGTAACACTAAAGCCCCCCCCACTCCCCCAACACCACCCCCCACACCTCCCCCCACTCCCCCCACACCTCCCCCCACTCCCTCCACACTCCCCCCACACCTCCCCCCACACCTCCCCCCACTCGTTCAAATTTACACAGGCGGAATATTAACACAATTTACACAGGCGGAATATTAACATTGTAGCGCCTCGTAAATCAGGCATTAATGTTTTTACGACAGTGAAGTACAGTCATCACGAATGTATCGCCTCCCCGGTTCACGCTATAAATAGAAATAAGTTATGGTACATATATATATTTTTCCCGAAACCTTTATATATTTTCATCTAGAATTTTCACATAATTTATGCAGAATCCATATAATACGGATTTTTATCGATAATTATTCGTGTTTAAAATGATGACAGAAAGGGTGACATTATAACGTATAGGTATAATAGTGTTATGCATTACAGATTGCCTCGTTGGTTTCAGAATTCTGTATAATTGTAAATATCGTGTTAGTTTGAATATATGCAATTATGATATAGTATTAATATTTATAATACAAAGACATGTTTCTGTATTCATCTATTTTACTAATTTCGTTTATATTTACTAATTTCGTTTATATTAATGAATATCATTATCATTTTTTTTTATTATATTATTCAATAATTATATATTTATCATATATTATTCATTGTATAATCTAGGTATGGACAGCAGACTCCCAGTGTACGACAGACAAGTTGTGAGGGAGGAGTTATAATATTCTTACCTTCCACACTCACAGGGATACTCAGTAAATTTGTACCTTCGAACTGAACCCCTGAAGACAAGCTAATGTATGTATAAGCTAAATACAGTATATCCCTAACCCTGGGAGGAAGATGTATGATGATGATGATGACGATGATTATTTATTTTTAGTATCATTATAGTTTTACCAATGTTCTGTTTATGTTTTGCCTTCCTTTGTTAGTGTAATTTTATTTAATCATCGTAAAGAAAGTTATATGCAGTAATCATCATAAAATACTCTGCTTTCATTTTTTTGCGTCAGTGTAATGTTTTCATCCCTGCTAAAATGCATATACACTCCGAGTGACAAAATAAAAGTTATCCCTACAGTCCAGTGCAGGGATATCGTGCATCAAACGCCACCTGTAAACTGAGTGAAATATGATTATCACGGTTTGATGTTAAGGGACCCTGTGATGTAGTCAGAAAATGGAAGGTAAATGAGTCCTTCAAATATGTCCACGAAACGCACACCTATATGACAGGAGTTTGTTTCGTGGCATGATGAGGAGGAATGAGAAGCCTTCCATTTTCATACACGATCACAGGGTCCTTGACTAGATGAGGGATGACACACGGATGATAGATGACCAGCACTAGAATATAACGTTAATTAAATATGGTTTGCATGCCCTTGTTATTTATTTTTAAAGGAAATTATTTTATATGGTGACATATCACTTGGAGGAGAGTAAGCATCCTGAAAAATAATATTAAGCTTCACAAAATCTAATGTTGTGATTATGTTTATATGGAAGTTAAATGTCTTTGTAAATCATTTTGATTTATACCTCAAGTTGGTTGCTAATCCCTTCATTTCTTATAAAAAAAAAGTCCGGTGCACGTAAAAATTATAACTGTACGCCCTTCATTTGTTATAAATTGTCAAGTGCATGTAAAGACTAAAACTGTATTATCTAGAAGCAAAAACAGTTGCGTTGATAACAATCCTATGCAAAACACAGGTTTCTCCTTGGTACATATTGGTGATTGGTCCTCTGTGTTTTGGTCATAGGCAACATTTAGCCTGTTCCCTGAAGGTAGTATTGTTGTACAGGGTGTCCATAAATTCTTACCCTGATTTGTGTGTAATAAAGGTATGAAATCAGGGTAAGACTTTATGGACACCCTGTATATCATCATGGGTATAAAGAGGTGGACGCTACAACATAAATTCTCCCTCTGACTGAACCTTTCCTCAGCCTTTCTTAACCTGGGACAAGCACAAATGCGTGACATCCAGAGCTCACCAATACATTACCGTAAATGGATAAGGCAAGAAGCTCCCAACAAAGGGGGAGGAGACGGGAAGGGTGCATACAAATTACCGACATGGAACGCAGCAGACAAGGCGGGGGTTGCTGGGGGAACGCAAACACAAACACACGCACATCCTTCTCATATGTACCACAAAACACGTTCATTTTATTATTACTTTACCGCTTTAAGGATACAATGCACCGGGGACTGTGTTAAACTATGCTTGATTTCGAACCTCTACCAACCATCCTATAAAAAAATCGAGGACAGTTACTCATGTTGAAAAAAAAACATACTACAATTTACCGTATATAATATTCTCCATGGAGTCTTATTATTGTGTTGATACATTTTACTTAAGCTCTGTATGGACCAGCAATAATATTTTCCCTGGCACATTATGGGAGGATCCACGGTGCAGCGAGTTTATTGACGTTCGTCCGATACTGGCAGAAGTTTGCCACTCTTGCTGGGTTGGTTGGTCGACATCTGAGCACCACCATCACCACAACCACAACCACAACAACAACATCATCATCACCATCACCATCACCACCACAACCACAACCACAACTACAACAACAACAACAACAACAAAAACAACAACAATACCACCATTACCACCACCACCACCACCACAACAACAACAACCACAACAACAGCACCATCGAATAATTTGCTACAGGTGACGTTTGGGTGGCTGAGAGATAAATAGTACGTTGGGATGGTACAGAGATAGTTTTAGTATGTTTGGGTGATAGAGAAATAGATGGTAGTACGTTTTGGTGGTTGAGAGATAGATAGTACGTTTGAGTGATGAGAGAGAGATAGTACGTTTGGGTGGTTGAGAGATAGATAATACGTTTGGGTGGTTGAGAGATAGATAATACGTTTGGGTGGTTGAGAGATAGATAATACGTTTGGGTGGTTGAGAGATAGATAATACGTTTGAGTGGTTGAGAGATGGATAATACGTTTGGGTGGTTGAGAGATAGATAATACGTTTTGTGATTGAGAGATAGATAGTACCGTACAATTGGGTGATAGAGAGATAGATAATACGTTTGGGTGATGAAGAGATGGTATGTTTTGCAGGGGTAATGCATTGAAGGAGGTTTTAATTTGATATCATAGATTGTGAGTTGTGTGGTAAGTGTACTATAATTAACAAGAAAGTGGTAGATGAAATGAGTAGGTAGCATATGGATGGATAGATCATTGGTTCGTGTCTGACTGTGTGTGAGTGATGAGGGAGATGGGTTTACCTACTGTAGTTCTGTTTTTTCAAGTTCATGGCTTCTATTATAATTAACTTCTTCGTTTTTCGGTGCAGTAACATGATGTAGTGACACTTTATCGTCAGGGACTTAATAATGTTTATGTATTTTATGTTGACGAATACATGTAATAATACAGTACTAATAATACACTACAAATGTGCACACATAATTAAATATATACTCACTCAGGAGAAGGAATTATAATATTTCCTTTTTGCCTTCCAGCATGACCTCGTAATATCTTAAGCTCTTCATCTCTTCACCTACAAGTTCACATGTAAACATAAACACACACACACACATACACACACACACATACACATACACAAACACTAACACACACACACACACAGACTTGCTAAAGGTGATGTTGGTAGCGTCGATACAGCACACACACAGAGAGAGAGAAGCTTTTAAACCACCAGTGGCGTAGGAAACGGAGTAGTGGATTTCGCACCACCAGCCGAATGAAAAATGAATCCCGTGCATGAGAGGAAATCCCGACCTGGAAGCTGTGAATTAAGGAGGATCAAAATGCTATCACAACTTGAAGAGACGGGAGCAACGATGATCTCTTAAAGGCCTATGATGAGAATGAGAATGATGATGATGATGATGATGATGATGATGATGATGAGGAGGAGGAGGAGGAGGATGATGATGATGATGAGGAGGAGAAGAAGTTGTTGATGATGATGATGATGATTGTGGTGATGATGATGGGTTGAGGATGGGTTGATGGTGATGGTGAGGATGAGTTGAGGATGATGAACCAAACGGAGAATCAAGTTATACCTTCAAACTGCACCACAAAACACACCTAGTCACGTAAAATATAGGTCAACTTTAGTGTTTATTTGTGAGAGATTTGGAGGCTTCCTTACTCTCAGTTCCCCAACCAAAATCATGTTCTCCTTTAAAAGATATACAGTATATATGATAATGGGGGATCTATTGCCATTTTTACAGTATATATTTGCAACATTTCTGATTTAATTAAAGTACAATGCCACGCAGCTCGCAACAGTCCGTATCTTTGATCTCTTTTCCTTGCTTGAGTCTTTGGGGAAATTTGTAAGAGAATTGCAATTTTCGAAAAACTCATAAAAAGTCGTACGTCCTCAATCTTTTCTCCTGCAATAAGAAGCGTGAATTAGTTCGAGTATGAAATGAGTGTTGGAGCTCATAAAGAATTCTGTGCCAGTAAAACATTCAGTCGCGGAGGAAATTATTTACATATTGAGTTATTTGTTATCGGAAGGCGAGTGTTATGAGTGGAAGGGACACACAGGATTCACGTATACGTATACACACTGCAACAACACTTACTCTTTAGGTGCTATGTATAATTGTAATTTTTTTTTTACTAGAATTGTACAGTATATCAGAGCACAGCTTCTAACCGAGGCAAAATTCTTGAAGACATCACTTTAACACGGTATTATATATTTTATTTTATGCATTAGCAAAGATGTAAACGGAAACTGATAGATCAAAACAGAGTCTAATCTTGTAAAGCATGTTGCAGCTATGGTAAAAAAAAATTTATATATATATATATATATATATATATATATATATATATATATATATACTGTATATATACTGCATATGTATATAAAGGATATAATGGTGTGGGTGTTCTGTCGCTAATATTATTACCGAGTGCGTGACGACAAAACGTAAACTTTAGTTGAGCAAGTCGTAAAGAATTGGGACGCGAGGTTTTGGCCAAAAGCTTGTGTACATAACCTTTTCCTGTTAACAAACTGAACTTTGGCCATGGAGGGTTCCTGACAGTGTACTGACTACGTGGTTCAAACAGGACCCCTAAAACACACAGTAATTATATCAAAATTCATCTTCGTGTTTTCTACAATTGCTGACAAGACGAAACCTACAAAGCTATTTCTCCATCTGTCTCCACAAAATCATTCCCTTCTTTAGGTATACACTCTCCATGCAGGCTGTTGGACACACTGCTGCAGAAGGGTTGGTAAGACTTGCTCGGTCTCGTGGTTGGACCTGGGAATGATCATGTGTGGAAATTTACATACAAACAAAGGGGAGAAAAGAGGGAAGGATAGTCACGCCAGCAAAACAGAGAGAAATTTGTGTGCGAAATGCGAGTGACAAACGCGAGAAAGAAAGAGAGATAACACTGGAAGAGAAAATAGAGACATGCAGACTGACAGACAGACAGACAGGACAAGAGAATGCCACACACGGACATTCAGTAAAAGAACGTAATCATATTTTTTCCCTTTAGGCTATGACGACACAAAAGAAGGGCCTTTGTGCAATATTTTATCTCCATTATATTAACCTCAACTGCTTGTTTATCTTCATTATTCTCGTAATGCAAGTAAAGATTCATGTAGCCAAATTTACCTGTTCTTTAAGTAACACACGGGAATGAGTGTCCTAAAACCGTCTTTGATAGTCGTATATCAATTAATAGTGTTCTGTGTTATATCTTCATGGAGTCACATAGACGACTCTTCCAGAAATGCATCAACCTGTTACGATAAGAATGTAAACTATCAGTCATCAATTGTGTCTGCAAGTCGAGCTGACCTATCCTTCTCTTGTAAGCTTCCTTCTTTTAAGTTCCTCTTGAGTATCAGTAAAACTAAACTCCACGACACTTTGTCTTCTCTAAATCTTTCTGCATATTTACTTCTCAGTCACAGAGAGCAAATGGAACTTGGAGAATGTGTTGAGTATGGCAACTTTCGCAACAAGCCAACTGGGGGGGAGGGGGAGGGGGAAGGGGGGACGACATACAGGTAGGACATGAGAGGCTTTGGCTGGTTTCAAAAAGTTTTCTCTCTTGTTGAAAAGATACAAATGTATATTTTGATGCACTAAATATTTCAGCCCTTACCATACTCTCATACTCATCATACTCTTAGAACGTTCAATTAATAGCCAGTACCTGTATTACAACGTTATGATCTGGATAGTGAATAAATACATATGTTCAACAGCATAATCCATGTAATAATAAGTACAGTATATAGAGTTTTCACCAAAATATATGTCGTCCTAAGCATCTTTTTTTCTATTTCTCTCGTGGGTTTATCTATTTCAGCCAAATGTAGAATTCAACTAACATATTCAACTTATTCAACTAATTCAACTAACCTATCTTCATATTGTATCTGTTTATGGCGATTCTTCTACTGTCTAAGAAGAACACTGACAACTTACACTATTGTCTTACGTATTGAGTGGGATACCAGGGACGAGTTGAAGTTAGGATCACTCGGACTAAATTAAGCAATGATATAAATCTTCATGAATAATAGCATCATGTGCATATATTTCAGAATCTATCTATCAAATTAACTATACTGTAACTATATAAAGGGTAACAGTAAGGGGATAAAACCATCCACTGTATTTACCTGACGTCATGCCACTTCAACAAAAGCTAATGAGGGACATCTTGTTGTACACAATGGGAGGCGAGTTCATTATGGTGGAATATCAGCCAGAGGGGTTGAACAAGTGACCTTAATTTGGGTTGTGACTGAAGGGGAAAAGAAATATTAACTCCGTATGGTGCAGGCAAAGATGATAATATAAAGTTTACACGGAAAATATTAGTATTATTACGATATTCATTCTGCCCCACTTGGAGAATATATTATTATTTGTTTTAATAGAGTATAAAAGAAATTATGCCAACAATGTACAGTTGCCAAAAATGGTATTGCAACAATTCTTGATAGAACTTTTACCATAGTAATATCCACAACTATTTGTAGTGACTATAAGCATGTGTAACAGAAGGAAATATACATATCCTTCTGTAATACATGCTTATAATTCCTACAAACAACTATGGACATTAATATATTTAATGTTATATCAATGGTTGTCGCAGTATCTTTTTTGGCAACTGTACATATAAATATAATAATGATGTTTACAGTAGGTGGCATACAAAATTGTTATAAAGATAAAACCATTCCTAGATGCATTATTAAAACGCGAAATAATTATAGAACGTAAACAATAGCTTCAAATATTTGTTTCTAATGTATACCAACGGGATGAAAAGTAAACAAAAAGAGTAAGACTATCCGAGTGATCTCCCAAAGACGTTGTAAACCTTGGAGGTGGCCAGGAGAGAATCAGGAATCCTTACCTCACCATAGTTCCTCGGTCAGCGGCTCGGGAACTAACTATCAGAACACAGTTTCCCAACTTGCCGCCTAATCAAAGCCATCACTTCGCCCAGGGAATGAAGGAAATAGCGAAAGTTTTCTCATATCGGCGTATGAATGAAACTTCTCGCCAATAGAAGAGCCAGAAATATTGGACTCATTCTTGCACCCGATGTGAAAAGGGGAGAGAACACAAAGGATGTTTTACCAGCTTGTTAATGTCCCCTATGTGGAAGCTGCTATTGCTCAGTCATCCGTGTAGCGTTTCAGCTTTGTTATTGCTCATAAATGCACTTTAAAAGATAAGCAGGGGGAGAGAAATAGGGTGTTCTGATAATAATACTTACTAAAAGCGTTGTTGTTGTTATTATTGTTATTGTTAGAATAGCTGTTGCGATCCGTGATTACTCGGGGTTAGACAAGGTTATTTATTTAGCATAGAGCAGAATTAAGCATCGTTTCTCATAAATTTATAATCTACCCTGAGGTAAATTTCATAATGTCTGAGTATTACTTTGTTAATCAATTTACTTAATACTTATACGATAAACAAAAAACGAAGCAAACCAAACAACATGGGCAAAAATAGTTTCTTTGCTCAGGTTGGCGGAAACAATAACCTCAAAATTCATCGACAAAATCTTTCGCCCATAAATTGTGTGGCTGCTGCACCTTACTCAGTTTGTTTGTCAGGTGAGGTCCATTATGCTGTCGCCAGAATGTTCCTTTATCTCGTAAACCGGCAGAACCTCATTCACCGTCTGCCCATCGGCTAATGGCAGTCATACCTCATGGGGACGGGAAGGACGAGCTTAATTACCCCTAATTTCACAGCTTAGGGTCATTACTTCCTCAGGGTGGTATGTACTTAGGTGAATTAGCGATGCGTCTCCGCTGGCCACGTGGACGGGAAAATACCTAACCTATCCTCGCCCAATAACGCCACAGCTATTATTTTGGGCAGCACCCGTCGTGGCTCAGGGGTTACGTACTTAAGGGTGTGTGGGAATAGGGTACAGGCTTGGGGTGGGGGGGTGGGGGTTGGAGGGTGCAGGAGTAGGGGAACAGGCTTGTTTTTTTTTTTTGTTTTTTTTGGGGGGGGGGTTAGGGAGGTGCGGGAATAGGGGGACAGGCTTTCTACCCACCCCAAGCCTGTCCCCCTATTCCCGCACCCCACAAACCCCCTCAAGCCTGTCCCCTACTCCCACACCCCCCTTAACGTTGTGTTGGTTGCTGTCCTGACTCTGTCCTGATAAATTAAAAGTCTTGAAACAATGACTCTCCAGCTTGGGGAAATTCACGAGGCACTTTATTTCTCTGCCTCACGTTTAGTTTATTGGTGACACACAGGCTTACTAAAACACTGTCACGATCGGACCCTGTGATGTAGTCAGAAAGTTGGAGTTATACGAGTCCTTCAAATATTGCCACGAAACACCACCTATATGGAAGGAGCTTGTTTCATGGCGTGGTCAGGAGGAATCAGAAGCCTCCAGTTTTCATACACGATCACAGGGTTTTTAACAGAGCTTTATTGATGTGGTAAAGTATGCAGTAAATCCGTCATGTGCAAATACACTTCAGGAGAATAACATTACTCTTAATTCAAAATATAGTGTAATGGTAGAAAATACAGCACATCACCTCCACCTCCACCTCCTCCTCCACCTCCACATCCACCTCCACTTCCACATCCTCCTCCACCTGCACCTCCACATCCACCTCCACCTAAACATCCTCCTCCATCTCCACATCCTCTTCCACCCCCACATCCACCTCCACCTCCACATCCACCTCCACCTCCACATCCATAAACCAGGAAAGTGTGTGTGTGTATGTGTGTGTGTGTGTGTGTGTCTGTGTGGGTGGGGGGGGGGCAAGGGGACGGGTATTACACGAAACACGATCTTGCTTCTGATGCAAACTTTTACCTTAATTTGATCAGTTGGTAATGGCGTAAACATTATTACGTTGTAGCATCATCGCCGACACTTTTTCGTCAACACATTTAAGAGTCGCGTGGAAAATGTATCCAATTATTTATTGCTTACATATCATTACCAGCTTCTGAATATCAAATTGCAATAAACATGGTGTACCAGTCCTGTAGGCTTGAACTCTTTCAGGATCTGGTGACTTACTTGTGTTTGATTCTTGGAGTAGTAGTGTTGTTGTGGTTGATTATTAGGTAGGTAGCGTAGCAGACGTGGTGTTCAGGGATTAATGACTTCTCTGTATCTTAATTGAGACTTAATTTTATTTAGACAATTATATCTATACACACAGGGAATTATATTGATGTGCCTTTGTCTGATATGGTATTGTGTCTCTCTTGGTGGAGACAAGTAGCCCTAGGGAGTCAGTCTAAGTATCCTATCTGTAAGTGTATGTCCTCTGTTTATATACATTTCCAAATAGTTGACAATAGTAACCATTGCCTTATTTCCAGTTTGAAAAAGGGGAGGTCTAGTATTTAACTCCTCCTATATGTTTAGCTCCTCCTTTTGTGTAGCTCCACCTCCATTTCCTCTCTCTCTCTCTGTCCCCTTCTATTTCCCCTACTTTCTCTTTTATGGGGGAAAGTACAAATATCCTGTATGTCCTGAACAGCTGGACTTGGAGAGATTAATGGTGTAAGGTTGGTGTGAATGGTCTAAGGTGGATGCAAGTAGTTTAATTGTGTTTTGAGTGTATGTGTGGGTGTGGGTGTGTTCGATTCGCAGCTGAGAAATCAGTGACCCATTTTCCTACTTCCTGTCCTTCTTCCTGTTTGTGATTGTACACAGCTTGAACTACCTGCCTCCTTCTTAATGGCTTTGAAGGAAGGTGTACAATGGAACAGGAATTTAGAAGTTTACAGACGAAAATAAACATCTCAGTTGAACAAATTTACGGACTTCAATCCCTCTGATTCCATAATCTAGGAGTGGTTAAGGGGAGCGAATAGTTTTGGTGGCATTTTTTTGGATATAATGATTCCTCCAAACTATTCCTAACAACAGGACACCAATATCTTTGTTAATCTGGTCCTGTTTCATGACATACTTTGGAGGAATCAAGGCACTTTAATGGGGAAGTACAGTGTTGGTAAATCTGGAGCAACTGATTCCTCCAAACTATTCTAAGCAACAATCCACCAGTATTTTTGCTAATCTGGTTCTGTTCCATGACATACTTTGGAAGAATCGAGGCACTTTAATGTACCAAAAGTATATATACTCTCCCCTTAAGAATTATTTTTGTGTTGTTTACTGTGCTTCTGAATAGTCCAACACAGTGGTGGAGTAATATTATAGTTCACATTAATACATCACTGCCTCTACAACATTATGTCTGCATAGTGCATGGAATTATTGAAAGGTATGTCATGAATGCAATTATCATCCTCCCTAATAACAAAATACCTCTATTGATGAACACAGCCCACATATGGACACGATGAATATGAATAATTTAACCATTGGAATTTCAGCCATTGTCACGAAATAAAGGTGGTTAGTTAGATTTTTTTTTTCCGCCAGTATATACACTTAAAAAAATAAAAATATGTACAGGTGAATGCATACACTACGATTCCTTTGCTTGATGTTTGTTAATTTAATAACTCGTAATCACCAATTTCACCTTATATGCAAATTAATTATGTCTACTATCGTTTCCTTTCACAAACGTGTGTTAATTAACTATTATACTTCAGTGGAATAGAAGACTAGCATTAATTACCCTCAGACCATTAGCCCCATAATTACCCCATAATGGTCTATTGTTTGTGGAAAGGTAGATTCTGCTATCTCGTATTTCCGCAAAGGAGGAGGAAGGAAAGTTTTCGAGGGGAAGAAAAAGGTTAAGGTTCGTGAGGCGCTTGGGACCCGCTTGAGAACGAAAAAGAGTGGAAGCGCCTTAAAGTAGATGGAGAGATAGAGGAAGAAGAAGGAAGCAGTAAAGGATGGAGAGGGAAGGGAATTGTGAGGAGAGGGATAGAAAGTGAGGGAAATAAGATGAAATGGAAGTGATGTGAGAGTAGAGGGAAAGAAACTAAGGGATGTGGGAAATGAGTTAAATAATGTGAGAATAGAAGGAAAGAAAGAGAGGGATGAGGAAATTGAGATGAAATGGAAGTAATGTAAGAGGAGAGGGAAAAGAAGAAAGTGAAGGATGAGGGAAGAGGGAGATGAGATGAACGAATGAGAAACGGATTAAAAGAGGAAAGAAAGGAAGGATAAATGTGTCTAAAGAATAACACAGAAGAACACCAAGCATTAAAGACGACCTAGACACACACACACACACACACACACACACAAACACACACACATCTTTAATTAAGGAGTAAAGAGAATGGAGAGTCAGGGAAGGAGGATAGACTAGGGAACAGTACTTGGATGTATAGAATAAAAAAAGAAAAGAATGAGGTGAAATGGAAGTAATGTGAGAGTAGAGGGAGAGAAAGAGAGGGATGAGGAAAATGAGACGAAATAGAAGTAATATACTGTATGTCATAATCTTTTTAATTAAACAAACTGCATGTCAACCCAAAAATATTAAGGTGTATAGATAATTATAGTTATGACACGATTATATTTTGTCCCGAGCAAGTAAATCCTTTCAGAAAAATGATAACACCCTCTTTTCTTTCTGTTTCCTTCCTGCTTGCTGTCTCACCTCTCTATCACTTTTTCTTCTTTTTTCTGGCGCTATATGACCTCGCTGTTGCGGCGTCTAATATCAATCAATCAATCAGTTTCCCTCCCTTTCCCTCCATTGAATTGAACATTACAAGTAGGATATATCTAGGAATGACAGGAAAAGCTAATTCATATAATCTCCACCGAATAAATGAATGACTGTTGTGTGTGTTTTAGGAATATATGTGTACTGTATAATCATTACTTTATGTACAGGCGGGGTCAATAATAATAATAATAATAATAATAATAATAATAATCCACTATTGGGTAACTCAAACAATATATATGTCATCTAATATGTTCACGTTCACATAAAAATACTGTAACCTTTTTAAGTAGTGTTTAAACTTATTGTAAATTAATAGATGGTACTTACTCTATTTATTCGAAAGTTATGATTATTTTTGACCCCAACTGTACTCGATTGAATGGTAATGTCTCGTTTCCTAAGTACTATAATAAGGCTGTTAATATTGTCTCTTTGGCACTTTGTTTTGGCAGCAGATGTAGTTTGTTTTCTAAATGCAGTAAGGACCAGTAACTGTGAATTTATGGCTGGGCGTTAAATTATTGGATGCTTTGCCCTCCATTTCGCAATTGATAAAAGACGAGACAAAGCTGTAAGAGTGGGAAAATGATTGCCAACCATTTCCTTCCAGACTAAAACCCGGTTGTTGCTATTATTATTATTACCATCCAGTCCATGGCAGGATGTCTGGAAATAATGGGAATGAAAATATGGATAAAGTGAGAGAAGTGGCCACAATAAAAACAAAAACAAAATAAATGTTAGTTAAAAATATAAACATTGAAATATAAATAACAATAATAATAAAAAATGAAAAAAAAAAAATAATAATATAAAAAATGAATAGTAATAATAATAATAAGAAGAAGAAGGATAAATAATAATAACAATAATAATGCCAATAATTATAATAATAATAATGGAAGGTACAGTTGTGGACATTAGAAATAGACACACCTGTAACGGGACCCCCATTGAGCTTATTATAGGCTAGGCTGAGGCGTTGTGTGTGTGTGTCTATGTTTGATAAGGGGCCAGTTTGATGTGTGTCTGTTACATGTGCCCGCAACTGTACATGAATTATAATTATCTAGTATGGTTTCTTGCCAATTTTTTTTTTTTTTTTTTGTGGCAAGTTTTATTTACTAAATTCAATAATCTATAAATTATATCGTCTTACTTAACTTGTGTAATTAATCGCAAAGAAGCTTACACACACACACACACACACACAGTAAAACACACAGTACACACACACACACACACACACACACACACACACACTCACACACACACACACACAGTACACACTCATACAACCTCATAATCACACAAACGCAAACACGCACACATAACACACACACATACTCATACGTACAGAACAGTCGTAAAGGGCTTGTTTGGATGTCATAACGACCGACTTATACTGAGAGAGAGAGAGAGAGAGAGAGAGAGAGAGAGAGAGAGAGAGAGAGAGAGAGAGAGAGAGAGAGAGTGTGTGTGTGTAAAGGTAAGGGAGAGTAGGTGTGCAGTGGTGCGGGAAGAGGCGAGTGAAGTGGGAGAGAAATTTTGAGTGAGTTGTTGGGAAGTGGCTGATGGGAGGGGAAACGTGGATAGAAAGAGAGAGAGAGAGAGAGAGAGAGAGACAGAGACAGAGAGAGAGACAGAGAGAGAGAGAGAGTTGAAATGCGTGAAAGAGCAAGAAACACATGTGGGGTGAGAGAGAGTGTGAGTTTGGGTTAAAGGTGATAGAGAGTACTGTGTGAAAGTGAAATAAAAACTATTAGTGAAAGTGTTTTATTTAAGATGAGAGCGAAGAGTGAGGAAAGTGAGAAAGAGGAAATGATGGTCTAGAGGTGCGTGAGAGTCAGTGAGTGTGTGAGTTGTATAAGATGGAAAAGAGAGAAGGGACAGCTGTGAGGAAGGTGTTTGATAGGCAGTGAGAAATATAGACTCGTACAGTGAGAAATAGTGACAGTGAAATATAGTATAGGATACAGTGGAAGTAAGTGAGTAATAGTGAATGTGAGGAGAAAGTAATATATAGTGAGAAACAGTGATATATATATAGACTCGTACAGTGAGAAATAGTGACAGTAATGTATAGTATAGGATAGTGAAAGTAGGTGAGTTATAGTGAATGTGAGAAGAAAGTAAGATACAGTGAAAAACAGTGAGAAATAATTATATATATATAGACTCGTACAGTGAAAAATAGTGTCAGTAAAGTATAGTATAGGATTCAGTGAAAGTAAGTGAGTAATAGTGAGTGTGGGGAGAAAGTAAGAGACAGTGCATGAGAGTTAGTGAAAAATAATGAGTGTAGTGAGGAAAGAAAGGCAGGGGGGTGGGAGTGAAAGGCTGAGAGAGTGGCATGAGACGAAGACTGAGAGTGGTGGAAGAGAAATGTTTAGCCAAGCAGAAGAGAGCAAATGAAGAGTGAGAGGGAGGGAGGGTCAGGTGAATAGGCAGAAAGCAGAGAAAAAAGTGAGAGTGGGGTGGAACGAGGGGGAAGGATGGGGGGAGCAAGGAGAGCTAGAGGAGGAAAGGATTGAGATAACCAAAAAAGAAAAAAAAAGTGAGGGGAGAGGGTTGAAGCGAAGGAAGGAGGAGGTAACTAGGTAACCAATTATATAGAAAGATGAAAACGCCAGTGATAAAAAAACAGTAAAACTAACACAGAATTACAAAGAATGAAGTGAGATAACCAACATATGAAGGATGAAGGAAATGGTTGAGAGAGAGAGAGAGAGAAAGAGAGAGAGAGAGAGAGAGAGAGAGAGAGAGAGAGAGAGAGAGAGAGAGTAAAGTTTGCCAAGTGAGGTAAGAGAGCTCCACCAAATGTCAAAAAGGACTTCAAAAGTGAAAGTACACTCCCCGTTAATAACTCATGGCATACCCAAGTTTCAGAGCGTGTTGGTGCATAGTGTCGCTTGGTTCTGTTAGCCTATATCTCGTACCAAGTTGTACTGTCACATAATGTATATGCGACATGGGATCTGAATTCTATGAAACCGTGTATGTGTACTCTATATACAGTCCCCCGAACGAACCAGGTACCCTTCTCATCACTGGGAACATGGCCCCACGTTTGCAATAATATTACTCTTCCAAACAATATTCCTTCTCGTTTCTGAATCGTGTTATTCAGTAGAGCTCTCAACAGGAGTAGTACTATTTTATGCCCATGTTGGAGAATTCTTTGCATAGAAATAAAAAAAAGTATGAAAAGAAAAAGAAAGGGATAGCATTTTCGTCTACAACTTTTCATGGACCAAGGGAATGACAGGGTGTCGTAATATTTCTCACACCTTACGTATCATCCTCATCATCTTGGTTGTCTGATACGAGCCTCATATTCAGCGTGCCTCATACGTTACGTCAAGCACCTCCTACAAAGTTTTATTCTTGATGCAGTGTTGGTGTTGTTGTTGTTGCGGCTGTGTGTGGGTGTGTGGGTGTGTGTGTGTGGGTGCGTGTGGGTGTGTGTGGGGGGGGGGGGGTGCGTGTGTGTGTGTGTGTGTGTGTGTATGTATGTATGTGTGTGTGTAAGGGATGGTTGGTTGGTTGGTGGTGTTTGAGTGGAGTAGTGTGTGATGTGGATGGAGTGTGTGATGGGTTTGGAGATGCGTGATTGTGATTACGGTACTTTTGTGGGGATTGGGATGCGTGGATGTATGTGTGTTTTGGTTTAGTTGGCAATGTATAACTGTGGTGGAAGTGTATGGTGCATGGGGACGAGTGGTTGTTGTAGATGGTGGAGATGGTGATGGTGTGTGTAGTAAATCTAAAATGATATAATAGTGGATGGTGGTGGTGGGTTGAGATTGACTGAGGAGAAAAGTGTTGGTGTGTTGGAGGAGGTAGCTAGGGTTGTGGTGAAGGTGATGGTGGTGGTGGTGGTGGTAGTGGTGGTGGTGAAGGTGCAGTGCTTCCAGATAGTGGTGGTGGTGGTGGTGGTGGTGCAGTGGTTCCAGATAGTGGTGGTGGTGGTGGTGGTGGTGGTGGTGGTGGTGGTGGTGGTGGTAGTGGTGGTGGTGCAGTGGTTCCAGATAGTGGTGGTGGTGGTGGTGGTGGTGGTGGTGGTGGTGGTGGTAGTGGGGCTAAAAGACTACCAGCAGCCCCAGTATACAATTGCCTGTCGCACCGGGAGATTTATCACTTGAGTGTAGTGCATCGTGTGTGTGTGTGTGTGTCTGGAGAAGATTTTATGTCCTAAATTCTTAGTTACTCTGTTTCAGTGATGAAGCTTTAAACTGAGGTCATAGTTTCGAAATTTTAAAGTTCACATGAGCGATATGTAGTGATGAATCTACAACGTAAATAGCTTATGATAATTTTTGGTTCTTTGTAATCGATATAATAATACTAATACTATATTTCATCTCTGAAAGATAAGTAGAATTCCAGTCATTGATTTTGTTTATACCTTCAAGTTCACAGGGTATATCATATCCAAACGAAGGCATTAATCAATTTAATGATATGTTAGTCACTGAATAGAGAAGAGGTGTGAAGTTGGGAATGATGGATGATCGGTGAAGGGTCATCAACCAACGGACCATAATCATCCACATTGCTCCATCATCCAGTGCTCCATCATCCACATTTTCCTCTTACTGTTTCTGTGATTTTCTTTCAAACGAGTGATGAATTACTCATAAACACTTGGGGATAACAGTGTGTTTACATTTTGCCATTCGGGATATAATTATTATATACCCCTGGGGAATGACAAATTGACCGTATAGAGCTTTATATAATTACGTGAGTTAGCGAACCCAAAACAGGGAATGTATATACGTTCTGAAAAATCTCAATTATATACTTTAGCATTTCCTTCTGTGTGAAAGATATGTTACCTAATTACGAAGATGATATTACACTCTGTTCAAGGTTACCTTTAAATACGAAGCAAAATTGTGTACAACATATAATTGAAATTGCGAAAAAAAGAAATAAAGATAGGAGGTAGTTGATCAGCAAAACAAAAACATTAATTATGATTTTGAGATGCGTGAAGTTGATGAGCGTCAGAGGCGAGAAGTGATGTGTATGATAATGAGAGGAGGAGGTGGTTAATAAGATGATGTGTGGCTTGGGGGAGTTTAGGGAGGGGGGGGGGGGGGGGGGGGTTGGGGGGTGCAGGAATAGATGAACAGGCTTGGAGGGGGACGGGAGGTTGTTAGGGAATAGGGGACAGGCTTCCTACCTCTCCCTTAAGACTATCCCCTTATTCCCGCACCTCCCAGTCCCCCCCTAAGCCTGTCCCCTACTCCCGCACCCCCTTAATAAGATGACTATGTATAGGTTGCATGGGTGGGTCATAAATACATTCACTACTCATGCACCGTAACTTTCTCATCACCTCCACATCCATAAACAATAACATTATATACTGAGCTGAGGTGGACGTGTATTGTGTGGGAATAAGCTACACTAATAAATGTTTTAATATTATAGGGTTATTTCTCTTTATATATTATATATTGGGTATTTCTCTTTACATATTATTTACTGAGCTGAGGTGGACGTGTACTGTGTTGGGATTAGGCTACACTAAAACTTTTAATATTATAGGGTATTTATTTCTCTTTATATAATTATGCACTCAAAATTTTATTGTTTCTTTTCTGTTTCTGTTTTCTATGGCTTGACCCCCAGACGATTTATGATGAGGTCATTGATGTTTTAAATGTTTACGTCGAAAGCTTCTTTTGCCCTGATGCTTCCACTCCAATATTTCTAGCTCTAAAAAAAAAAAAAAAAAAAAAAAAATTCTCTCTCAAAGCATTCTCAACACACACACACACACACACTCTCTCTCTCTCTCAAAGCATTCGCAACACACACACATACACACACACAGCCAACACACACACACACACACACACACACACAGCCAACTCCACACTTCATCTGGACTGGTGTAGGTCACTCGGGTTATGGCAGGCGCATATTTGTACACAAGAGCACAGGGACCATAGCAGAGAGAAGGGGAGGAGAGGAGGGGGGGAGGGAGGAGAGAAAGGGGAGAGAGGAGAGGGGAGGAGAGGGATAGAGCAGCAGGCAGGCAGGCAGGCAGGCAGGGGAAGTAGTTGGCTGGTGCATGCATAAGTGAGTTGTGTACGTTTGTGTGCGTCTGTGTGTGTGTGTGTGTGTGTGTGTGTGTGTGTGTGTGTGTGAGAGAGAGAGAGAGAGAGAGAGAGAGAGAGAGAGAGAGAGATTGTGTACGTTTGTGTGTAGGAGAGATAGTGGTGTACGTTTGTGAGAGAGAGAGAGAGAGAGAGAGAGAGAGACCAACCATGCAGCACCCAGCCTTGCCTACCAATGGAGCTAGATCACTGATGCTTTGTTCCGAGTGAAGCCGTTTACAAACTGGGGACTTTCACACACACACACACACACACACAGCTACATCCCACTTCCCTTGGGGTTGATGGTTTTCATATTTACACGAAAAGAGTTTGGTTTGAACTGGAATTCGCTTCTTTTTTCTCTCTCCCTCTTTTTTATTATTATTTTTATTATTTTTAGATATTTTTATTGCCTAAGACGTAAAATATTCCCTTTGTTTTCTTACGTTTTTGTTATGATATTATTCAGTTTCTGGTATTCGGCATCTGTGTTTTTGCTGTTGTTGTTGTTGTCAATTTTATTTACACATTGCACTGTTCTAAAATTATAAAACATTATTTGCCTTATAAACAAACTCTTTACCTACTCGTCATCAGCGTAATGTAAACAGCGGGTAACAAATAACTCGTGTATATATCCAGACTGAAAACATTGTAATAAATAACTCGTGTATATATCCATGCAGACTGAAAACATTTTAATATATTGCTACTCATTATATTTCCTTGCTACTCAAAATTTTGTGTGTTGACGTTTCCATACAGTACATCACTTTGTATCTGAATGCGTAATGTTTCCACCAGTGTGCAGTCATCTACATAACTCTTTTCAGCGTCCCATTTTAAAGGTTAATGTAGTATGAACTTTGCATAAAAAAAAAACTGCATAAAAAAAAAAATTAGTGTCAGTACGGTAAATAGAGGAGATCGAACCGGACTCTAAGCCTCAAGGGACTCTGTGATGGTGTAGAAATATTGGAGATAAGCGAGTCCTTCAAAAATTGCCACGAAACACCATCTATATAGAAGGAGCCTGTTTCATGGCATAGTCAGGAGGAATCAGAAGCCTCCAAACCCCATACACGATCACAGGGAGGTTGAGGATGAACATTATACATCAAAAGTATCTCAGTCATTTTTTGTATAAATCTTGATATGATGAGGTGACAACACTTTAATAGAAGGTTACTTTGTTGGTGATTTTGAAGGTCTCTGATTCCTCCAAAGTGTGCCACGGAACAGGCTTTCTATTGTTACCATTGAGGTCATCTGTCTTCTGGTATAGTTAGGAGGAATCAGTCACCTTCCAATTCACCAACAAGAGAATATCCCACTAAAGCAAAGAGAGGTTCAATAAATAAATAATAGATGGCCATTATTCCAAAAAAAACGCCCAATCTATTTTAAACGTAGCAGAAATTTCGAACATTAGCATATTTTGATTGGCACTGGAGTATCACACAGACAACGAACGAACTTATTCTCTGCCTTGAATGGGTTTGTCTGTGTATACTTGGCTGATAATTAGTAGTTTTGTCTGCTATTTCACACATGCATAGGAAGAACAATCATTCATTAAAAGCTCTATTGTCTTTCTGTAATGGTCGTTTAGGTATTTTCGGTAGTTAGGTATTTTTTTATTAGGTATTATTTATTTGGTTTGATAATTTGGTAATTTGGTAATTTCGACAAACTTCTCTTTGAACTAAAATATAGTCGATTTACTTTATCCACTCAGTCTGATTCAAATACTTATACACATACATAAATTATATTCAAACGAACACATGTCGGCCCACACTCACATAAAATACAAACCACAAAAGAATACAAAAAAATACATAAATACATAAATACATAAAAAAAAAAATAAAAAAAAATAAAGACATATAAGTACTTTGAAAATACTTTACGTATCCATTTATCTTCTGTGAATTGTTGTCGATATGCTGTAGGTGTGTCAGTGTAATTTCTGTAGATGAATCAATTAAGGGGGTGGGGTTTGGGAGGTGCTGGAATAGGGGGACAGGCTTGGAGTGGGTAGAAAGCCTGTACCCAATTCATGCATCCCCCAAACCCAACCCCACCCAAGCCTGTCCCCTACTCCCGCACCCCTGTAATGGTTATTTACGAAAAAGTGAATTACATTTTGAGTAGAGTGAAATAATATAAAGTTTGCATGGAAAATTGAGATCGGGAAAGTGGAAGGGCAAGTATGGGAGACAAATCTTTGCAATCACGTGAATATAAGCATTAGACGAGACGAGGAAAGGGAAGGAAGAATATGTACAGAAACCTGATGTGTAGAGGAAAAAGGGACAAACAAGATGAGGGGAAAGGAGAAGAAAATGGATATGTGGAAGGAAGGAGAACAGAAGAGAGAATATATTTTAGAGGAACTGCATGTTACATATCATCTCGCATACAGAAAAGGGAGACAGGAAAAGAAAAAGGTAAAAAGAATAAGGAAAAGATAAGATGATAGTTAAAGGATTGAGAGACGGAAGAAAGAGATTATCGAACAATATCTATAAATGTATCTGATTAGGAAGGGAGGAGGACGTGAGAGAGAAAATAATAGACTGTGGACTGATAACTGCAAGTAGAAAAAATGAAAAAAAATGATAATGGGAAGAACTTATCAAGTTATCTGATAAGGAAGGCAGAGGGAGAGAGCAACAGGGGAAGGGTGAGAAAGACAGAAATGCAGAGAGAACAAAGAAGAAAGAAGAGACAGAAAGGGAAGAGCTGGTCGTCGGGAATAAAGGATGCATGCAAGAAGAGAAAGAACTATAGTTGAAGGGGAAGAACAGAGAGGAAGAAAGGATGCATGCAAGAGAAGGAAAGCCAAAGAGGAGGAGGAAGGGCAGAGACGAGGGCTGTTATGAAAGAAAGAGGGACTTGCAGAGACGTGGAAGGAAGATGGTGATGAGATGAGATGACGAGAGAGAGCTATAAATTGAAGGCAGGAAGGTCGAACTGAATTGAAATGCCTGACAAATGAGGAAGACGGCGAATGAAGAAGTGAATTTGTCTCAATTATGTGAATAAAATTATGCCGAAGTGATGATTTATTGATATTAGAGGTGACAGAAATGGAAAAAAAAATTGATTAACCTCACTTTGCCCACATATGACTATTTCCTTCAGCTAACTGTTGTAGTACATATGACAGAAATGGAAATGTGGTTGAAAAGTTCCAGAAAATAATTTATCTTCCTAGAGTAATTTGGTGAAAGGTTTTAGATGGAGAAGAGGAATTGACTTTGGATTACATTAATGTGTGTTTTAAGAATGATAAAGAACGAAGAACATTTTGGTTACTTCCACTAGGGAAATTAATTTACAAATGATTAATTAAAGTAATCTAATGCTACTTAATTTATTCATCAGAAGACGTTTATAAGGATCTTTTTCTTACACACACTGGATATATATTTGAGAAGAAGGAAATTGATGTGCGATTGAGTAAAAATGTTTTATATAATAAGAATCTCTGGGAAATAAATATGAGAAATAATATTGAACAGAAAATTAATAACAACAATACCGTGACTAAAGACGATGATATGCATTATATTGTATACTATGAGGGATTATAGTAAAGTTTCTCATAGGAATGGGAATATGTTTGTGAGAAAGCAATACAGCACAGTTGGAGAAAGCTAAATCCTCACGAGTATAAAATTGAAGAGCCTCGGATCACATGCAGCTTTCACTTGTATTGTTAGAAGTTATACACACACACAACATGAAGAGTAAATAAAGACGGAGGGTTAGGATGAAAGAGTGAAATATTGTGATTCATCTTCTTCTTTTACAGACAAATGAAATGTATTTTTAATTAACACACACACACACACACACACACACACACACACACACACTAGTTGGACGACGTGGGATTCACTGAGTATACGTATAGAGTTAGTTGCCTTCTCTTTCGAAATTTATTATATACGTTTTAATGAGGATAATATACAAGTTATAATCATTTCTTTTCCCCTCATTGTGTCTCTGTATAATAATAGATCATACTGTCTAGTCCAGAGTGAGTGTATGTTTTTAAAGCTGGAAGGAAGTAGGGCAATAATTTTCTCATCATAAACAATGCTCAAGTTAATTAATAATCAATAATAATCAATAGTAATTAATGTGCCCACTGTCACTGTCAGGATTGAATAACAAGTTTATACATAGAGTAAATAGACAGGAAAATGACTATAAAAGACAGAAATAGCTACATAGTGCAAGAAGGCAAGAAAGAATTAGGAGGGCCTGGCTGAAGAAGGAGGAATGTATTGGTTGAAATAGTGGGGCAAAAATTCATCAAAGGCAGTAAAATCGAGTAGTGTGCTGACGTAAGAGAACTCAAGAGAGGAGAATATTGAATGTGGAGAGATGGAGGGTATTTGGTGATGGAAAATTCAGGGCGTGAAGTGATTGTGCAAACCTTGAGGCTGCATGTGTGAAAAGTTGTGCCCACGTCTATACTGTGTAAAATTATAATGTCCTTGGTGGCCTTCGATCGTTCCCCAAATACCTGTCCCTCTTTTCTTTCTATTTCCTTCATGCATGCTTGCTGTTTCACTTCTCTATCATCTTTTTTTCTGGCGCTATATGACCTCGCTGTTGCGGCGCCTAATATCTATCAATCACTCAATCAATCCCCCAAAACAAAATAAAACAAAAGTAACCCTGGCAGAGAGAAAATGAGGAGAAGACATTGTAAAGAGTTACATTTTTTGGAGCCACGTGTGAAAAACTAAACAGAAAACCAAAACTGGAGATATATAACGTGTACAAAAATAAAATTATATAAAAATATATTGGAGATCCAGTTCAGACTAGTATTGATAAATTTACATGGTTGAATATTAATTTTGACAAGTGTCGAGATATGACTGATGATAGCAAAGACTTGATGATAACACTGTACATACATACATACATACATACATACAAAAATACATACATACCTTAATTTAAAGTCACACTTTTACTGCTGTGGAACTCCAGATTGCATTGCAGTTGTCTTGTCTGCATGGTGAACAAAACGAGCAATGACCGTAATAATGAGAGAAGTGTATGATGAAGATTAATGGCCTTGAGTAATGAGACGAAAATATTGAGGAATGTGTGTGTAATATGTGAGATCAAGACACCACGAGCAAAACATCTCCCACACAGCAGTATTTAAGGGGGAAGTTTTGTGTTGATAATTCTGGACAGCTTCCCTCTGTTCGATAGATTAGAAACTTTCCTAAACATAGATTAAGTAACATCTGATAATTTACTACAAGCAGCTATTCACTATTTATTAAAGAGAACGTGCAAACATTAGTCAGATTTTTTTTTTTTTTTGAGATATCCATATGTTTACTGAAACTTATGCCCACGACTGTACTGTATATGTCCCATGAACCATCCAGGGAGTGTTGGTCAAGTCGTACTATTATTCTATGAGTGGCAGGAAGGATCGATCTACTTTGTTATCGTGTACTATAGTGATTTATTCCTATGTTTTAAGGCGCTGAAAAAAAATTGTTGGTCTGCAATTTCTGATTTCGTTTAGGGAATCTCTCTCTCTCTCTCTCTCTCTCTCTCTCTCTCTCTCTCTCTCTCTCTCTCTCTCTCTCTCTCTCTCTCTCTCTCTCTCTCTTCTATGGCAGTGGACAAAAACGACATAAGGAGTTCTTCCCCCTCTTCCCTTCCTCGCCGCTGCTGGTCGCTGTCACCTCATTACTCATTCTTCCTTTGTTCGTCCCCTTCGCTGTAATGTCAATATGCAAGCGTTTGTTTGAATATCTTCCACTCCGACGTCACATTCCGCTGCCCTTAAAACCACTTCCCACACCATGAGAGATATCTTGCTTGCTTGCTTGCTTGCCTGCTTGTTTGTTTGCTCCCACGAAACATATCTGGGTAAATATTTTGTTGCCGCCTGCATGGAAGGAAAATAATCTCAGCTTTCTTTTCTTTTCTTCTTTGTGATTGTTGTTGTTTAAAAAGTAATGTAGTCAAGTCACCCAGATTTGGCTAGAGTTTTACATTGTTTAATAATATTTGGTACGGTACTGTATTTCTCTCTCTCTCTCTCTCTCTCTCTCTCTCTCTCTCTCTCTCTCTCTCTCTCTCTCTCTCTTTAAAATACTGTGACACCATCACAGCCTTCCATCGTGCAAAAAATAAATCAGTATCATATCTAAATAAAATCCTACAGCAAGTTTTTATGTCAATTCATTTATATAATTATTATTATTGTGAGGTGCTGCAAAATCATACACCTGTTGTTCTCTATTACTAAGATATATTTTTAGCTCCGGCCTCAGCCGAAAGCTCAAGGCCTTATCGTAATTATTGTTCTTGTTCTTGTTCTTGTTCTTCTTCTTCTTCTTGGGGCGACAACTTCTTAAAAGAGCTTCAACTGACTCACTCACTTACTCACTCATTCTTCTTGGGTCGACCATTTCTTAAAAGAGATTCAATTCACTCACTCACTCATTTCACTTGAATCATTAAGAATCATTAAGCTTTTGAAGGGTTTTCCTTCATGTTCTTGTTTTAAGCTACCACGATGGAGGGAGAGTGTTGCTGGATATTAGGTTGTGGCTGTACTACCTCCACCACACACACACACACACACACACTTGTCAATACCTAATTCCAGAGTAAATTATTCACACATCTGGCCAGCTGATTGCATGCTCGGGGGAAAATGACGACTTATTTAAAACGCGCTCCACTAATCATTCACACTCCTTAATTAAAAGTGGGGAACATTATTTTATTCAGTTTTATATACAATTAGAAATAATAGTTGTGTAGCACGGGTTAATCCTCTTTGAGTTATATACATGTTATCAACAGCAGAGGTATCATAATATTGAGAGTAATAGTAATTGTTCAGCCCTTCTACTGTATCTGATTTGGTCTAGAGTACAGTATTATTTTAACTTTTACCCTCAGCATAATAAAGTGTCGTCGTTTTTGTTTTAAGCTCTTTATTTACATCAGCATTATAGTGTGTTATTTTTTGTTTTAAGTTCTTTATTTACATCAGCATAATAAAATGTCGTCGGTTTTTTATTTTTCTTTATTTACATCAGTATAATAGTGTGTCATTCTTTTTGTTTTACGTTTTTTATTTACCATTAGTATAAGCCCCAACAACACTCTGGGGAACGTTGACGCTAAAAGGTCATCATAAAGTTAGTTGATACATGGTAGGATATTAATAGGAGTAAATATATGTAAACAATAGCAGTAATTTCATGAAAGTCAACAAGGACAACATTGATAATAATATGAAGTAACAATAATAAACACATTGTAAAGTCATGGTCTAATGTACTGCAACCTGGTGAATAAAAGCGAGCTATTTGAGTTAATTTTATGAACCAAAATTGCACACACCAACAGCTATAGTTTCGGATCATTTTTCGAAGCCATCTCATTGGAAGGTGTTGCAGTACATTAGACCATGACTTTACAAGGGAGGGGTGTAGTCTAGTAAAGTTATACTAAAAGGAACATTACCTGCCCACGTTTTCTATGGTGTAGGAGATGTTGGTTTCCAATGAGAATAAAAAGATAAATATGGAAGTAACAATAAGTAGAAACGTATTATTATACCGAACTAGTAATTATTCTATAGACCATGAAACCCACTTGACATATAGGAAGGCGCTACCCCTCCCCCCTCTCTGTTTACAAGTAGCAACGAAGAGAGAACTCGTCTTAAAGCACGTGGGAGGAAGTGTAGGGGGTGCAACATATAGATGGCGTTACTCTACGAGAAGGATGTAAGCATGTGCCTGAGTTGTGCCTCTTAAATATCACATTGTTCTAACTTTTTCACCTGCCACTCCTTCCCCCTTCCTCCTTCCTCAGATCGCGGTGGACTTCTAAACAGTGTAGACGTAATGTGTGAAGTGTCGTGATAAACTAACGGGTCCTCTATCGTTGTTCAATTTAATCATATATTGTGAGTCATTATGGTACCGACTGAAGTGGGAGTGACGTGATGATATGATGACACACCTGCCACCCATCCTTAATTAAGGTATAATATATAATAGTGTTATCTCTTGTCAAAAATCTCCTATATAATTCTAACCATTTCATAATTTAGGGCTTTTAATTCTGTCTTGAATGATAGATCGCTTTTGTCACTCTTACCGTAGGAGGTGTCACTAATTGTCTTGCTAAACTACATAGCCTCATCAATAATTTGCGAGTACACAAATGCCTTCAACAACAACAACACGGATGGAGGATAAAAAAAAAGTTTGTGTATGTGAAAGTTATGATGACATTTGTTACCGAATATCTGGTGCTGTGTACACAACCTTTAAAATCCTACCTAACCAATACAGCCTCCCATACATCATACTTTCAGGGACGGTGGGCACTTTCAATTTTGTTTATGGAGCATGAAGCCTCGACGCATCACTCCCCTGGTTCGCCTCTATTCAATCCATCCATCCATAGACGGCAGAGATTATCTTTACCTTTTGTATCGTGGATTGTCGTGTTTGTTTTTGCAGTGGATGGATACCGTTGTTGGTGTATAGGTTAGTTCTGTATTAATGCTTATCTTAGTGTATAACTAAGTAAATAAAATAAAGTAAATAAAGTAAAAATAAAGTAAAAATAAAATAGAGTAAAAAAAAAAAAAAAAAAAAAATAGTTAAAATAAAATAGAGTAAAAAAAAAAAAAAAAAAAAAAGGTAAAAAAAAAAAAAAAAAAAAAAAAACAGTACTGTATTATTGCAAAGGTTGGTTTGTAAGTTTTTGTAAGTATGTATTGGTTTTGTTAGTGTATTAAGTTCGTAATATAATTCTGGTTATTTTTTTAGTGTAAAAGTAAGTACTGTATTAGTGCTAACATTATCCTTCCCACCTCTATAGTCCCTCCCTACCGTTCCTCTTTCTAACACCGCACCATTTCCAAGACCCCTCCCTCTCCCTTCCATTATCCCCCACCCTCCCCCATCCATCCTCCCCCACCCTCCCCCTTCCATCCTCCCCCACCCTCCCCCACCCTCCCCCTTCCATCATCCACCTCCTTCCCCCTCCATCGTCACCCTCCCTCCCCCCTCCATTCTACCCCTCCCTCCCCCTCACGCATCCCCCTCCCTCCCCCATCCATCATCCCCCTCCCTCCACCTTCCATCATCCCCCTCTCTCCACCTTCCATCATCCCCCTCTCTCCCTCTTCCATCATCCCCCTCTCTCCCCCTCCATCGTCATCCTCCCTCCCCCATCCATCCTCCCCCTCTCTCTTCCTCACGCATCCCAACTTGTGCTTCGGATATACGGGCATCGAAACTGGCGGTTGACACCTTGCTTCAGGTGGATGGATTCGAGCGATTCAGTCTCTTCCGATGTACTGTAGACGGTGTGATATTGTGTTACTCACGATGTATGGTTGGTTGGTTGGTAGGAGAAGGAAAGGGAAGGAGAGTTGGTTGGTTGGTAGGAGAAGAGAAGGGAAGGTGGGCCTGGTTGGTTGGTTGGTAGGAGAAGGGAAGGGAAGGAGAGTTGGTTGGTTGGTAGGAGAAGGGAAGGGAAGGAGAGTTGGTTGGTTGGTAGGAGAAGGGAAGGGAAGGAGAGTTGGTTGGTTGGTAGGAGAAGGGAAGGGAAGGAGAGTTGGTTGGTTGGTAGGAGAAGAGAATGGAAGGAGAGTTGGTTGGTTGGTAGGAGAAGAGAAGGGAAGGTGGGTCTGGTTGTGGTGCTACTAGTTTATAGGGAGTGATGGGTTCCGTATATACTGTACTGCCCCCAAATAGAAATGGCGTATCAGCCAACGAGGCCAGGAAGCTCTCCGTTGTCAACTGAAATTAATACTCGTGTTTTTATTCTGTTTTTGCTATGTGGTTGTATTTATGTAGCACCATCTTTGTAGCTCTTAAACTCTTCAGAAAAACAAAACAAAAAAATGGATTATTAGCAGCTATTTCACATTACACTTAGCTTCTACGCTTATTCTATATTCAGTCTTGGATGATTTTAACGTTTCTCCTTATTTTACTTTCTGAGATGATGCGATCTGTTTGGTTAGTACTGTACACTCGTGGTCAGAAATGGTGTCCTAATCCCTTGGCACTATGAATCGCAACTAGCAGAGCTTTGAGGATTCGAACCACTGTATGTGTGTTGTAGAGAGACGCACCGGTGTTCGAATCTTGAAAGCTAGGCTGTTGGCGATTCATCTTGCACACAACAATTTCTGACCGCGAGAGTGTGATATGCCACTGTTGCTGGGAATAGTGTTGGAGTTGTGAGGCCGTTGCTCTGTATTGGACAGCCGCTGCTTTAGTTGGTGTGGTGTGCAGTGACCAGTGATCCCTCCTCCACTACCACCACCATCACCACCAACAGTCACTGCACCACAAATTACAATGAAACTCTTACTGTTTTCACTTTTCTAACAACTTATTCCACGGAAGTATTTCTATTTTTCACCATTCTAACAACTGTTAACTAACTTTTTATGAATCATTTTAAAATACACCAATATATCGTCTTGTTTGTTATCTGAACAATATTAATTAACGGTATAACAACGACAAAAATTAATGTCCTCAAATATGGTAACATTTCAGTGAAGGATTTATTACGTCGTCTCACCTTAACCTCGTGCACTTCACCATAAACTTTCTTCGTTAGAGGTAACGGTTTAATGTCGGGGACAGCGGTGATTTCCCTGGAGTAAAATGAAGGTAAATCATCACGTCAGCGTTCTCAGAGTCAGCCAGGAATATTGTTGTGGTGGTACGCCGGCCTCAACATTATGGAAATATTTTAAGGGCCCATGTGATGTAGTCTGAATATTGGAAGTATACGAGTCCTTCAAATATTGCCACGAAACACTACCTATATGGAAGGAGCTTGTTTCGTGGCATAGTTAGGAGGAATCAGAAGCCAC
Organism: Petrolisthes manimaculis; assembly: GCA_034508575.1. Lineage (NCBI taxonomy): Eukaryota > Metazoa > Arthropoda > Malacostraca > Decapoda > Porcellanidae > Petrolisthes > Petrolisthes manimaculis. The sequence goes on from JAWZYT010003349.1 coordinate 157,551, forward strand.
CAATTCTCACACACGATCACAGGGTCCTTAAGTCTTCATCTCTGAATGTTTTCACGGTACTTGGGACAGATCAAAAGAGAATAAATTGTTTGTTTTCGATTCCATCAAGTGTGTCGTTCTAGTTTGGTTGTGGTTGTGTTAAACTTTGAACAAGATTTTCTTTGCATTCCCACCCTGACCAAAAACTGGAACTATCCACAACACAATCGTACAAGGAACTAAATCCATTGCATTTCTTAAATATGTGAGCCCCTGTACCACGCGGCAATGCAGGCGACTGTACATATACAGATACACACGAACATTTAGGAACATGTACACACACTTGCACGTACGTATTCACGCTTGTCCTCGATACATTCGTCGGCAACTGTACACACTACACACGTTCACACTAAGCTCAATGATGCACTTGTCGTCAAACATTTTTACATTATATAACGCCACATTTTGTAAGAGAATTTTTGGTACAATACAAACCCGTTATATAAATTTACTCTACTATGCAGTTGCACAAACAATTTTTGTTTCTGTTTTTGGTGAGACGAGATTTTCTTTTATTACTCTGAACATTTGATACAACAATTCCTACAGGCTTTTTCAGGAGCAATTCAGTCACGTCTTTGCTGCCTAGTGTGTTCTACTTTAATACGAGTAATGATAGATATAGAACAATGATTAATAACTTATCATCCATTTATCCATTATTATTATTGTGTTATTTGTCATTTTCAACAAGAAAGAATTTTTATATTCACGGGAAGTTTAATGGAAAAAGGAAATATATTGTTATGAACACTTCTCAGCCACCCACCGTCTCCGATACAAGTTCCATTTGAGAGACGGTCACTAGATCTATTCATAAAAATGTACTGCAGTAGTGTGGTTGTTGTACTTTACGAGCAACTTCATCCAATGCTTGTTTCTTTACTTGTTGCAGACTGTAGCCTACAAGTTATACATGAAGGCGTATATTCATTCCACAAGGAGAAGCAATATTGTTGGGACTTCCTTGTCGAGGCCAGGGTCTATATTCCCAGGAAATCTCTACTGACCCGTGTGAAAATTGTGGTAGTGGAAGGAAGGAAGGGAGGAGGGAAGGTGTTCGGGCCTCAAGTGCTGTACCTGCCTAGGCGCTGGTTAATATAGCGGCTAAAGACCGTCTTATCCGCTTTTTATTTTGACATATTATATTATTATGTTCGAGTCTCAAGTGCTGTACCTACCTGCCTGATGGTTCAATAATGCCGCTAAGGACTGTCTTATCCACTTTTTCTTTTGACAGTATATTATTATGTTCGGCTCTCTATAGTGAAAATCTTATCCGTGCAGAGAAAGATAAAAGGGTTCGCTTGAATTCAGGTCCATGCAAAATACTGCTTTTGAAGTTGCAGGGTGTGCGTGTAAAGTGTGGTGTGGACGAGCCTGCAGGAGTGAAGTCATAAATAGCAGTGGATGGCAGCCCAGTCAGTTTCATACACAATCAATCTTGCTTTTTAGTAACCACATAATAGTGACCGACACCAGAACAGGCCAGTTTTATACTCCGACATAAAACGTGTCCGCCCGATGTTGGAGGGAAGAGGAAGAAAGGTATCATAGCCTACTGGATAATGCAAAAGCTTAGGTCTAGTCATGTATCCCTAATCCCTTTTCTTTCTTTCACTTCGTAGAATTTAGTTATCTAATAACTACTCAAAGTTTGGTGAGGGCTCTGCATGTGAGGGAGATTTAGGAAGGCTACAAGACGAAATAAACAACTTGGCATAATTATAGCAACGGCTATACTGTGAGATACTGTATGTTAAGGAAAACGTGTATTTCAGTTAAAGGGGATAGTACACGTATTGAATAAAAAATACAGAATAAGAGATTTATTTAAAATGAAAAATTTCACAAACTTATTATGGCTGGGAAGCAGGAATCTTACGCCACTCTCATACACTTTCTCAAAGTAATAAATCCTTCAGCACAAGAATGATTATATTATCACCAGCTGTAAACTTCTCCAATGAAGATGTGCATAATATTCAAACCTTATGGCATATGCACTTCTATAATAAATACATTTTCTTAACAGTGGCAACTCAGCCACGGAACTATTGACAATATAATTATGTGTTATCAATTACTTCTGAACATAAGAAATATAATAACTTTTTGAGAATTAACCCCTTTGAGGCTCCTCTCTTTATATATATCCTCCAGGTAAGCAGTGCACGTTTGCCACCGAAAAACATCATTATTTGTGCTGTTCAAAGGAGCAGAGGTTTATTTACGTGGTTTGTAAAGCTACTAACGTTATGCTAATTAGTGTGGTGGTCTAATGTGAAGGATCAAGAGGCGCCGCTCACCGTCACTACCCACAGTAACATTTACATACATAATTAATTAGGATCCCTTGACTTGAATACGAGGACACTTCAATCTTTTTTACATGAATTAGATTTTGATATATTACTTCGTTTCAGTGAAAAGGGTTTTCATTTTTAACTTCGAAGAGTTTCATTTCTAGCTATAAAGGAAAGGGCATGAAAAGACTTATTCTGAAGTAGATGAAAGCTGTATATTACCATTAACTTTTATGTGTTTTCAGAGTTTGTGGCCACATACAGTTCCGTCTTTGCTTGACTCAGATCACCATCAAACTTGTCAGAACATTTAATTTGGTCCATGTAAAATATTATTGGAGTTGCTTTCCAATAATCACAAGTCTTTCGTTTATCGTTTTTCAACTTATTCTATAATTTTGTTAATCCAAATTTAAACTTGTATCAAACATATTTCGTATTTTATTCATATAAACCTGGATAGTTTTTACGTATAATAATATTCTGAAAATTATATTAATTTTTCTGAAGCTTATGTAACCATACGTATAATAATTATATCTTAGAAGGTCTCAAAAAAGTTATGTTACTTCTTCATAAGGAAAAGAGGGTCAGGTGAGGGTAGAAATAACTAAAATATAATTCGTTCTTATGTAGGTCAAATTTAATAGAAAAGTTAGGCACCAGAATTTTTGTTGGAGAGTGAGAGAGATTTCCACCAAAAAAAATATGCAAATCTTACCTGGAGGTCTAGCGTTGTGGCCGCACTGTTTGTCCTGTAAATGTTACCCTTTTACTCACCTCATTACCCCTGCTTTTATCTTAGCGACGCTATTCTGTTTCTTCAGGAAATACGTGGAGGAGGAGGAAAAGGAGGAGGAGGAAGAGGATGGTGATGGCGGCGGTGGAGATGGTGGTGGTGGTGATCGTAATACAACCGGGAACCTGAAAATGGACGCTCTAACCTTTTGCTGAAAATATGGAACTGGGGGAGAGTGGAGCGTACAACAGTGATCATACTGTACTGGGACCTGTTTAGTGTCTCACTGTTCCGTTCATTCGTGCTTCAACTTCAATTTCCTTCTTGTTCCTGTGCCTGCATCTGTTAGGTAAGTACTATTAATTACTGTTTTATTTGTTCTGTTTTTATGTTATTTATTTTCATTGCACTTTCCGTGACCAGTGGATATTTTACGTCGAGTTAGTGCGTTATGAGGAAATTTCCATGACATCGATGGTATTAATTAAGGCGATATATTCTGTTACGAGATTGACATTATTATTATTACTGCAGTTTCATTGTATTCAGGACACTTAGCATCATGAATTTCCTGTTGGGTTCCTTTGGTCGCTAAAAGCCTGTTATTATTCTAAAGGAACCAAAGCAAAAAAAAAAAAAAAAAAAAAAAAAGTATGAATGGGTATAAAATCAAAATAGTCGTAAGCATTTATATGCATATATTCTATTTTCTTTATCTCTTTTTTTTTTATTCTCCTTCTCTTCTGTATTTCTTTTTTCCCCCGATCTTTGTTTCTGAATCTCTTTCTCTCAATTTTCCATTTATTTTATTTTCTGTATCTCTCTCTTTCTCCTCTATTTTCCATTCTTTTCTTTTCTGCCATTCTCTCTGCAGATATGTAAAACCTTTAGTGAAGCTCTCTCCTCCGGCCCACGAACCATATTCCACTGGAGATGAAACACACATTCGTATTCCGTTGTAAGCTTCTTTCCACTTCAAAAAGAGTTATATAAAACCCTTTTCCGAAGACTGCATGATGCGGCCGCTATCTTCACCATAAATGAGTAAATAAACAAATCATTAGGAACACATTTTTGCAGCCGGTGCATAGTATCATGACTGTATTTAAAAACATCAGAAATTTACCTTGACCTAAAGAAAAAAATATATATTGGTTTCCACTGGTTGTTTTGAAATGTACAAGTATAAATCTTGGCTGTGTGGAGGATGGCTCAGAGTAGTGATGTGTGTAGAGAGCAGCTGCAAATTGTTGGAAGGTTTTTGTGTTTCCCTTGGACTGTCTGTCTATATTGCACTTTTCGCGGCCGTGTTGGCAACAGATTGGCCCGTGATTCCACCATATCACCTAGACCCTCGCGAACTACCAGGAAATCCATTCATATATATATATATATTTTTGATTTATTTATTTATTTATATATTAATATTTGTTTGTTTTTTTCATTTATTATTTCATTCATTCATTCATTCATTCATTCATTCATTCACTGTATTCATCTCATACGAGTACACTACAGCTTCAAGTGCGAGATAAGATAATTATTGTCCGGGATTACAGTATATAATAATTATGTTCAAGGACCGTACAATGCTTCGCCAGTTTTTATTTGTAAAAACATTCCTTCATTTCTAGTTTGTTTGGTTTTTAGTTGCAGGGATAAAACTATAACCAATATATATAGCCTATAGCTAAATAAGAGCTCACTAATGCAGATATTGTGCTGAATGAAATATTTTCCCTATAATTTTTATGAATGGGCGACACATCAAACGTTAATCAAATTATTTATTACCAACACATAAGTATATTCACTTTCTCACCACATGTGTTTAATCTCTGTCTGATATTCCATAATCTTGTACCAATTATCTCACTACTACATAATAATTATTCTTTTCGGTAATTCTGTTCACGTTCACTCCGTCTGAAGGGGTGAAATGTTTTGCCATGTTTTATTTCTGGGTTTGGTATATTTTTCCCTTCAGTTTCCGCTGCACTTGTTTTGATATGCCCCCATGCTCGTGTGGGAGGACGAACCATTTTAGCGAAAGGAAAGAGTGTTTTGGTTTTTATTATTATTTAAACATTTGTATTATCATCATGGATTCCGCAATATAAATTGATTGGAAGAAAGACAATTGTTAAGGGGAGGTTTTCTTGTTGGTAAATTAGAGGGCTACTAATTTCTCCAAACTATGTCAGGAAACACTTATCCAGGCGGGGGTGGGGGTGGGGGGGAGAGGAGCTGACTTTATTCTCTGTGAATACTTGACATCCCCCACAGGACTAGAATACAGATTGTTTAGGATCTGGTCACTTTCTAGTGGATTTGACGAGATCTGCCACATGGATTAAAATTTCACGGTGTGTGTATACCGCCAGCACACGGGGGTGCATTATCCCACTGCATGCAGCAATGTAAACTCCCTCCCCTTCCGAGGGAGTAACCCAGGCATATAGGACCAGCCCCTTCTTTATTTTAATTTGTTTGTTCACTGCGATCAAAGCGTACCTTGGGTCTGTGGGGCAGGAGGCCATTCTGCTCCAGGAAACAGACGACTTCAGTGTTAAAAATGGGGGTGTTTGTTTCCTGGCATAGTTTGGAGGAAGCACAGCCCTTCCAAGTCACCAGCATGACAATCTCCCTTAAAAAATAAAAATAAAATAGAACTGGATGTAGCAGGTGACAAAAATAGAATGAAAACCATTGTCTTCATTATTGGGTAGAAACATAAATGGACGGATATTTTGTTGGGCTTCAGTCCGGAGCTGCCTTGAATGGAACAAAAGGTGTATCAATTATTATCAGCGGTGCAGCTTTGAGTGGATGCCAAAAATATCCCCTAAACCTTATACTGTAAACAGACCATTTTCCCTCCTGGTCGTTACTGATCAATGAACATGAAATAAAGCGTTTATTTTAGCGTTTTTTTTTTATTATTATTATTATTATTATTATTAATATTATTATTATTAGTATTAGTATTAGTATTAGTATTATCATTTAAAAAAAAATTCTTCTATATTTTGTAGTGATTGTCGGTGCACTGGAACTCAAAGTATAAACATTAATGCAGGATAATATCACTACAAATTCAATTTTCAATTAAAAAATATTGTACGAGTATCGGAAATATATATATATACATCACCTCTTTTAAGGGGAAATTATCTTGTTGGTACAAAATTGGAGAGCTACTGATTCCTCCACACTATACCACGAAACTGATCCCTTCTTAGTACCATTGAGGGCTTCTGTTTTCTGATATAGTTAGGAGAAATCAGTACCCTTCCAATTGACTCACAAGAGAATCTCTGCTTAATTATTTATACGGGTATGGAAATGATAGAAACATAATGAATGAAGAATAATACTGCGTTTACCTTGACACCAACACAACACAACACAACACAATTCCCCAGAGCTCCTCCCCTCTTAGTTATTCATTGATCAACCATAATAAGGCCTTTGAGTTCTAATTCCAATGCAGATAATACTATTCACAAGGCCCTCGTATACCGCAGCCTCCCGTATTGGTGGCTGGATGGCTGGCTGGCTGGCTGGCCCCTCACCCTATCCAACCTGGCCATCCACTTCCCCCTACCAATATCCAACACACCTAGCGAGGATGTTGAGTGAAATTAATATTAGTTCCTCTTTCTCTCTCTCTCTCTCTTTCTCTTTCTCTTTCTTTTTCTCTGTCTTTTTCTTTCTCTTTCTCTGTCTTTTTCTTTCTCTTTCTCTTTCTCTTTCTCTTTCTCTTTCTCTTTCTCTTTCTTTCTCTTTTTTTTCTCATTGAAATGCTGGTCGACAAGAAATTCAGGAAAAAAAATCTATATTACTAAAATACTAAGTGAATGGTACAAGATAATTATAAGCTAATCGTTCTTGTGTAATACTAGTTGGAATCCTGTTGTGTACTATAGTTATGGGAATGAACACTTCCCCACATCACCCATAACAGAAGGATCCTTTGATGTGGGAATAGGGGACAGGCTTGGGTTTTTTTGGGGGGTGGGTGGGAGTAGGGGGACAGGCTTGGGGGTTTGGGGGGGAATGCGAGAGTAGGGGGACAGGCTTGGGGAGGTGCGGGAAGATAATAATAATTTCCCTGTAGGTCCTTGATATATTACACAACACCCTTCTTAATTGGGATGCATTATGAGAGGCCTCTGATGAACGTTATGGACGAAGGTCCGCTTAAAATAGGTAAAAAAAAATTTTTATTTTTTTTTGCTAACTTTGCTAAAATCTAGCTAGTACTGTCCTCAACACCCTATCACAGTTTGAGTATCATTTGACAACTTTTACTATGGCTATAAATCAAGGTTTCTGGAGCGATGAGCGATCATTTACGTCACAATGGGAGCTACTATGTGCAACATAACATGGTAATATTTTCATTCTTGTGCAATGTTTCTTGTTGTTATGGTTATTTCATGAACAAATGACAGATGCACTGTCGAACGTGGCAAGTTTGTGTGTGTGAGGCAGTGTAGCCACAGTCAGCAGAGGGAATGACAGTCAGACACGCACTGCAAAGGAGTAGCTAGACTCGCTAACTCTAACACGTGTCCGCTCACAGTGCCCTTATTTCCTGCATCTACACTTCATGTTACGTGTTTTTTTGTGGTGCCAAGGAAGTCAAGATGCTAAGGAAGTCCATGAAAGCTTGCATTCGCTCAGAGAAGGGGAGGAAAGCAGTAACAAGAGGGAGAGGGGGTAGGTGAAATAGCAGCATTCAATGGCAACCTCCACCATCAGCTGACTGAACCACAACAAACCCACACCACAATATCAACAACAACCCCACCACTCCACAACCACCCTACCTCCATATTTGTACTCATGCATATACGTCCATATCAAGTGTAAAGAAGAGGAAGAGACTCTTTATAAGTGAAAATGGTGATCAGAGTAAGGTAGAAATTGATAAGATAACTTGAGGACAGTGTAGCCAAAGTAACGAAGTACTGTACAATGCAGATGAGCTACTTCGATTCTCAGGAGATGGTGGATTACTGGATATAGATGTCACATATGATGGTAAGCTTCATTGTTATGTTATGAAAGAAATACTATATGCAATTTTGCAGAAAGACATGAATTTCATAATACTGTACTTCCGTGTACTGTTCATCCACAATACTGTACAGCAAATACTGCCCAATGGTCAAAAGCCTTGGCAAATCCACTGGATTTTGCTGTAGCCCAAGCAATTATCTGTTATAATGTTGGTTATGAAGCAGGATTTCTAGCTGAAGAATTGGGTATCAAGAATGACAGAATGCAAATAACATTACAGGATATGGACAAAGAAAGGAAGCAAGCAAGAACATCAAAGCAAAGAAAAAAGAGGAGAATACAAGGTTATGCTCATTATGGTGTTGGAGAACACCAAATGTCATTGTCTAGAAACATTACTGAAGGTTGGAAAGTGGCCCATCCCTGGTTACAAAAAACCCAACCTGATGATGTATTGTTTTCAAGAATGCCCCAGGGGTGAGGTTACAGAACAGGTAAAGGTCTTTTTTTTTTTGTATATATAGTACCATGTATAGTACCATGTGCACCTAATTACTGGAAACTATTGTTTTGTGTTGTGTAATGATTAATTTATAAATACTAAAGCAAATATTATCATGGAAACAACTCCATCTATAGCAGCAAGGGAGGAAAACACTTAGATAAACTTTGACGTTTATTTCCCGAAAACTTATTTTTAGCCAAAATATAACCATACAAACTGCTACTGCTCAGCCAATTCTTCAGTTATTTACATGATTTTTTTTTTATTTGAAAGCTAACTAAATCATCTTTATTTGCATGTTGGATTAGTGCTGTAAGTTGAATATCTTCTTTTTTAGCAATATATATGTTTCATCGTACGGAGAAAAACAGAGAAAAACGTAATGGAAGATATTGTGCAATTATTCAGAACAAAACCGTTGCACCTATGCAAATAATATTACATGCAATTTACAATCATATCAAGTATACTTGGCAGCAAGAGCCTCAAAGGAATTACTCCAATATCTCCAGAGTAGTAGCGAAGTAAATACCGTCGTATTTTTGAGCACCGAGAACACATTTTATTATATTACTCTAATAATTAAGAACAGAATTCCATGAAACTATATCTATATCTTTGTATACATCTTCACCACCTTCATTAAAAAAATGAGCTTCCTAGCTCTACTAGAAAAAAAAAAAAGTTCCGAAGTGGACCTTCGTCCTTAAACACCAAAATGTAGACCCAAGCCTTCACCCCTATAGGACCTAGTGTAGTGTGGTGACAGATGGCTTGGCAGTGTCGAGGTGGTGGTGGTGGGGGGGAGGCTCTTGGTGGCGTCGTCAGCTGTTCAGGGAAGAAAAACCCCGTGATGAACGACATGATAACAGGATGGCTGGCTGGCTGGTTGGTTGGGTCTTGTCGTTATCAGAGTCATTATGTGAGAGAGAGAGAGAGAGAAATAATGTACAAGTGTAAATAATTATCAATACAGAGAGAGAGAGAGAGAGAGAGAGGCAGAGGCAGAGGCAGAGTGAGAGAGATAGAGAGAGAGAGAGAGAGGTTTGCATGGGGTGTGTGATGGTACTGTGTTGTCAATTATTCCCGCTGGGTTGATGGTCACCTGTCAGCTCCATGGGTACACTTTGGTACGTTAGACAGACTGATGATGGTTGGGCTGCTTGAGGTGAAGGGGAGGTGAGACATGTTTTTGTTTTGATTATGTATTGTGGTTTTTTGATTGATTGTTGGTTTGGGTTTGTTGATGTAAAGATGATGTGATGCAAACTTTTTCTTTGATTATGTATTGTTTATTTGATTGATTGTTGGTTGGGTTTGTTGATGTGAAGATGAGGAAATACTTTTTTTACTTTTTTTATTTTTTCCATCACGTGTTGTGCTTATTTCAATCTTACGTGGTGAGGAATGTACACATATTCACCTTTTTATCTCCTTGTGCCTTAATTAACCATTTAACAGTGTATCGCAGGACAGACGTACGAATTAACAGATGCATAAACACAAGCGTCGTATATTAGTAGTGACAACCAAACACTAACACACACACACACACACATAGACACACATGTTAACATTCATCACTATGTTTACCATTACCATTCCTCGTCCTATGCGCCTGGTTCTCTCAATATATCATTCTACAACAAAAAAAGTGGAACAGACATATACAAAGTAGGTCACTATTTGTATTATTTAGTTACACTGTGAGCGGTTTAATAACAAATAGAATACCGTATCCCTGAATTAATTAACTAAGCACAGCGTCTGAATTTGCTATACAATGACTAATTGCTTGCACCGACGAGGCAGCACAACTTATCACTAATTAATTACAGCCTTTGGGGAGCCTGTGTACCAATTCCACAATGTATTATTTACATAACCGACCTGTGGGTGGCTGGGTGGTGGTGGCTGGTGCTTTGTTGGTACACATCATATCATTCCATTTATCTTCATCATCATCACACACACACACACTGTTCTCTCTCTCTCTCTCTCTCTCTCTCTCTCTCTCTCTCTCTCTCTCTCTCTCTCTCTCTCTCTCCAATTGTTTGTCTTTTGATCAGTATTTATTACGCTCTTAGCATCCTTCAATCCAACCTTTTCTCTCTCTTCCTTCTGCCACCTTTTCATCTCTTTCTTGCCGTCTTTTCCAGTAGAGAAGAATTCTTTTAATTAATACATTGTACCATTTCTTCTCTCTGCTGCCAATTGTATCATCGTAAATGACTAGTTTTGTCTACAACTATTACTTTAATTTTGTTTTTCATTCTTATAGTAGCAAATTGTCACTTCCTCATTACAAGATCAGCATTATTCATTTATTTTTATTTCTTAATTGGTATTTCTGTTGTAAAGATTGTCAAGGAAATGTTTTCACTGTGATGAATAATATCGTCTAGCTTGAACCAAAAAAAACAAACTTACAGACTAAACATTAAAGAGACCAGGAATCCCGAAGGAAGATGATGTGGATGAGGTGGAGGTGGAGTAGGAGGAAGGGAAGTAGCATGAGGGAAGGAAGGAAGATAATGAGGAGCTGGAGGAGGAGGAGGAGGTGGAGGTGGAGGTGGAGTAGGAGGAAGTGGAGTAGCATGAGGGAAGGAAGATGAGGAGGTGGAGGTGGAGTAGGAGGAAGTGGAGTAGCATGAGGGAAGGAAGATGAGGAGGTGGAGGTGGAGTAGGAGGAAGTGGAGTAGCATGAGGGAAGGAAGATGAGGAGGTGGAGGTGGAGTAGGAGGAAGTGGAGTAGCATGAGGGAAGGAAGAGGCAACGTGAGGGAACCAGAGCAATGCTAGGACAAATAGGCAGCAGACTTCAAATAGACCACAAGTTGGCAGAGTTTCTCGGGAATAGTGATTAGGCAGAGTGACTTCACTGGCCTTCATTTTCAAAGTACAAATGAACGCAACCTCTCTCACTCTCTCTCTCTCTCTCTCTCTCTCTCTCTCTCTCTCTCTCTCTCTTTTAACCTGTTTCACTACAACTTTTTCGACGGGTGTCTTTGTTGATGTTCCAAAATGGTTCTCGCTACATGGAGGAGACAACTTCGAAAGTAACTACTTCAGTATTCCTATTAATTAAGAGTCTTTATGGTTGATGTTTATCCATTCTCTGTTGTCGGACCCCTCATGCCGTTTTCTTTCTCCACCTCTAGTTCTCATTTCGTCAACAAACTCCAACATTCGGGAAGTTGGTTTGGTTTGGTCTTTGGGAAAATGTATTACGAGTGAAAAATGTATTACGGGTGAAATAATCATGTTGTATAGTATTTTCTGATCCTTTGTGAATTCTGGTTCGTATGTTAATTAATTAAGGGTATCGAGGTATGTTAGTATTACGGTCGAGATTGTATGGTAGAATAATTTATGAACTAATGCAAAAGAGTTGAAATTGGCAGCATGCAACGATACACAGGAAGCCATCACTCACACACACAAGCAGAGACTGCAAACATAATTATTTTCCTTCATGCTATAAACTGGACCATTTATCAACACAGTCGCATTTTTTTTCCGTTTCTACCGTCATTTTTCACGTTGCCAGCCAGCCCCCCCTCCCCCCCAAGCTTTCACCAGACCCTCCTCATCTGAAATCAGACCCAAGCGTGCCAATCCGTGCTTAAGGACCCTGTGATCGTTTAGGAGGCTCGGTGTATTCTGATTCCTCCCGTCGATGCCACGAAACAAGCTCCTTCAATACGGGTGGTGTTTCGCGGCAATGTTTGAAGGACTTGCTAACCTCCAATTTTCTGACTACATCACAGGGTGCCTTAAGAGGTGAGTGCTGTCCAAACACTGCCCCACTATTAGAGGCTCTTGCTCACACATCCCTGCCAAATTGCTCTCCCTCAATGCCTCAGTCTGGCCAACACTTCTCTTTCATAATTCATCATCTCTCTCTCTCTCTCTCTCTCTCTCTCTCTCTCTCTCTCTCTCTCTCAATGCCTCAGTCTGGCCACCACTTCTGTCTCATAATTCATCATATCTCTCTCTCTCTCTCTCTCTCTCTCTCTCTCTCTCTCTCTCTCTCTCTCTCAATGCCTCAGTCTGGCCACCACTTCTGTCTCATAATTCATCATATCTCTCTCTCTCTCCATATAACAGCACCATAAATTGGCAAATGTGATGTGTCTTGTCTTGCTCTCGAAGGTAGCGCCGTCGAAAGATATACATACGTTTCTGTCTAAATTACCGAAAGGCATCGATCGTCGAGTCCTTATAACGCGTTTGTTGTGGATTCGTATACTGTTCCTTGCCTTCGCTCTGGTATAACACGAAACGAAGGGAGATAAAATGAGCGAACGAGGAGTATGGAAAATAAGACGAACCAACGAACTCAACTTCACAAGCCAATCTCTAAACTCTGGAGGAACGGGTCAGATGGGGAAAGAAATGTGGAAAAAGGAGAGAGAGAGAGAGAGAGAGAGAGAGAGAGAGAGAGAGAGAGAGAGAATGAGGTGAGGAAAGGTGGTGGTGGTGGTGGTGGTGGGAGGAGGAGCTAGGAGGAGGAAGAAGACTGATAAAAGAGGAGAGAGGGGAAATGAGAAAGGCGTAGCAGGAAGGAAAGAAGTAATGGCTGCAAAAGATATGGCAGAAGGGTTGGAAAAAGAGAGAGATAGAGAGAGAGAGATAGAGAGAGAGAGAGAGAGAGAGAGAGAGAGAGAGAGAGAGAGAGAGAGAGAGAGAGAGAGAGAGAGAGAGAGAGAGAGAGAGAGAGAGAGAGAGAGGGGGGGGGCATAATGTATAAGTGCAAATGATTATGAATAGAGAAAGAGAAAGAGACAGGCATAATGTAAAAGTGCAAATGATTATGAATGCAAAAATGTATAAAATTTAATACGGAAAGAAAAGCATTAGGAAGGGAGATGCAATGAGACTAGAGAGAGGAGGGAAGCAGATAGAGAAATATGTTGGTGAAGGAAAGGAGGTGACGGAAAAAGAGAAAGAGTTGGTGATAAGTGAAAATAATGGCAACGGGAAGGGGAGAGAAATAGAAAAATATATATAGGAGAGAGAGAGGGAGAGACAGAGAGAGAGAGTGAGATTGAGAAACACACACAGAGAAAGAGACAGAGAGAAACAGACAGACAGACAGCAGACAGATAGACAGACAGCAGACAGATAGACAGACAGAGAGATTGAGAGAGATATACAGAGAGAAACAGAGAGAGAGAGAGAGAAACAGAAGCAGGAAGTAAATGATAAAACCGTGAGACCAGAAGAGGAAGTCGAAAGTGGAAGGGAAAACGCAGATAGGATGAAGAATAAAGGGAGGATATACGAGGAAGAGAGGGAGAAGGAATAAATGGTGGAGAGGGAGAGAGGTAAGAAGAAAGATGCGAGTAGGTAGGTAAGAAGGAAGGAAGGAAGGAAGAGGGAATAAAGAAGGAGAGGAATTAGTTAGAGAAAGAGAGGGAATGTCAAGAAGGAAAGGAAAATAAAATGAAAGAGAGGAGGAAACAAACGAGGATAATTAAGGAAGAGGTGATAAATCAAGACGAGATGTAAATAAGAAAAAATGAGGTGGGGGGGAAGGGGAATGTAGGAAGAAAGGGATTGAGAGAAAATATGGATAGAGGGATAAAAGAGAAACGTGACAAGGACAGTACTAATGGGAAAGGAAGATGAAACTATGAGGAGAGAGAGAGAGAGAGAGAGAGAGAGAGAGAGAGAGAGAGAGAGAGAGAGAGAGAAAAAAAAAAAAAAAAAAGAGTGGTTGTGTGTGTGGGTGTGGGTGTGAATGCGTTCGTATCTATATGTGTGTGTGAGTGCGTTCGTATGTGTGTCTGTGTACATGCGTTCGTATCTGTGTGTGTGTGAGTGTGTTCGTATCTATATGTGTGTGTGTGAGTGCGTTCGTATGTGTGTGTGTGTGTGTGTGTGTGTGTGTGTGTGTGTCTGGAAAGAGGCATATAAAGTTGCAGAAAGACGAGTCACAGGAGTCGGGTAACTTGGAAAGAGAAGTGAAACACGACCCAAGATGTGTGTGTGTGTGTGTGTGTGTGTGTGTGTGTGTGTGTGTGTGTGTGTGAGAGAGAAAGAAAAAAAAAGTAAGAGGAAAATTGGAAAACAAAGAGGTAAGATATGAGAAAAGAGGAGAATGGCGAGAGAGAGAAAAAAAAAGAGAGAGAGAGAGAGAAAGAGAGAGAGAGAGAGATAGAGGTAAAGAAAAGAGAGAATGAGAGCGAGAGAGAGAGAGAGAGAGAGAGAGAGAGAGAGAGAGAGAGAGAAAGAGAGGGAGGGAAGGTATAATTAGAGAGAATGAAATGAAAGTGGTGGTGGTGGTGGTGGTGGAAAGATCGAAAATAACTCTGTAAGGAAAGAATGATATCAACGACCGTGAGATGAAAAGGAACGAGAGAGAGACAAAGGTAGAGAGAATAAAGGAATGAGAGAGAGAGAAAAAAAGAGAGAAAAAAGTAAAGGAAAGAGAGAATGAAAGCGAGAGAGAGAGAGAGAGAGAGAGGAAGAGAGAGATAGAGTCAGAGGTAAAGGAGAGAGAGAATGAGAGAGAGAGAGAGAGAGAGAGAGAGAGAGAGAGAGAGAGAGAGAGAGAGAGAGTCAGAGGTAAAGGAAAGAGAGAATGAAAGCGAGAGAGCGAGAGATAGAGAGAGAGAGTGAGGTGTTAGGTCTAGTCAAAGGTCACGGTGCCATCACACAGCTAGCGTCGGTCACCACCTCTGGCGTTAATGAGCACAAAACTTCCTTATTGGTAAAGTTGTGATGGAGACCAGTCCACCGGTTCTCTCTCTCTCTCTCTCTCTCTCTCTCTCTCTCTCTCTCTCTCTCTCTCTCTCTCATTCCTTTATTCTCTCTCTCATTCCTTTATTCTCTCTCTCGTTCCTTTATTCTCTCTCATTCCTTTATTCTCCCTCATTCCTTTATTCTCTCTCTCTCATTCCTTTAATCTCTCTCATTCCTTAATCTCTCTCATTCCTTAATTTCTCTCTCTCTCATTCCTTTATTCTCTCTCTCTCTCTCTCTCTCTCTCTCCACACATAACTTCATAATTCACCTATATATATTCCCTTCTCCCTCCCTCACCTTTCTGACCCATGCAATCATTATTATTAATTATCTTTGCCATGCCTCTCTTCTCCTTCACCACCACCACCACCTCCTCTTCCTCTCATCCCACTCCTCTGCTCTCTCATTCGATTCCAATCCTCCTGTCATTCCAACTATTGTCATTACATTCCATTCCACCGTCCTTTCATCTCTCTCTCTCTCTCTCTCTCTCTCTCTCTCTCTCTCTCTCTCTCTCTCTCTCTCTTTATCTCTCTCTCTCTTTGTGTTCCATTATTACTGCTTCTCTGCCTATTCATCTCTTGCTCATCTATCCATTCTCAATAAATTCTCTTGTCACTGAAGGTCTCTCAGAGTTACAGTACTCTATATATTCGTGTCGGCATGTGTGTGTGTGTGTGTGTGTGTGTGTGTGTAGCCTATGTGTGTGTGTGTGTGTGTGTCCATATTTGAATGCATGCCTGATATTATTGTGTGTGAGGTATTATTATGTACACATGTAAATAGAATTAATTGCATTGTATTAATTTGGGAGCAACTATTGTGAGTATTTTTATAAATATATTAATAATTACTATGATCCTTCTCTCTCTCTGGTTGGTGCATGGGTCGAGAGAAGAAAGAGTTTGTGTGAAGTCACGTTACAGACCGAACGTGTGACTGACTGACTGACTGACTGACTGACTGACTGACTGACTCATTGCATAGGTGACGAATTACAACTTTTAGGTTCACGTTGTAACTGTAAACAGGGACACGTTAGTTTGCTATATATTACTGATGCTATTGTTGTTGTTGTTGTTGATGTTTTTGTTGTTGTCATTAGTGTTGTTGTTGTTGTTGTCATTAGTGGTCGTGTTGTTGTTGTTGTTGTTGTTTCTGTTGCAGTTTTATATATATTTTGTAACCGTTTTAGTTTTTTGTAGTTGTTTTTGTGGTATGTTGTTGCGGTGGAGTTGTGCTGGAGTTGTTGTTGTTGTTGTTGCTGTTGTTTTGTTGTTCTTGTTCTTGTTGGGTTTGTGTCACCAGTTGGGCACTACACCGCCAACTCTTCCTCGGTGTAATTTTAAAACCAGTCTCCAATTTTCCGTACAATTTCGTGGTGTAAATTAGTATGGCCAGGGATGGTTGGGTTTGGCTAACTTTTGCACACTCGGCACAATGAACACTTATTTAAAATTGTCCACACCTTTCCAGCCGTGAGGAACGAGTTGTGTGTGTGTATGTGGGTGTGTGTGTGTGTGTGTGTGTGTGTGTGGGTGTGTGTGTGGGTGTGTGGGTGTGTGGGTGTGTGGGTGTGTGGGTGTGTGTGTGTGTGGGTGTGTGGGTGTGTGTATGAGTGTGTGTGTGTGTGTGTGTGATGACATCTATCTGGGACATCATTGTCATGAATAGTAAGTGCAGAGGCTGAGGGGAAGAGAACTCAGTGTTATGGTGTACAGAAAAAAGCTCAATCCCTCAAATATCTGACTTCTCTGTTGACTTTAAATCATTGCAGGATTCATTTGCAGTTCGTTTTTTTTCTTCATGTATAATTGTTATAATATTACTCCGTTTGAAGGTAAATATGCAGATGTTGGTCAGCGTCAAACATCACATTTCACTGGTGGCGTTTGGAATCACATTTTAGTTACCAAATCACTCGCATAAATAATGCTTTGGAATGAAGTGAATTTCACCAACTCAGTTGCAAAACTATATGATGAAACAATTTTGTACTTTAAATGGTTAAAATTTGGTGAAATCGGTGAGATTGAAAAAGTTTTAAGTAGGAAAGTGGATCCTGTTTTTTTTTC
>JAWZYT010003349.1:180000-252500 GCA_034508575.1 Petrolisthes manimaculis
AAATGTCATGTATGGAAACATAATTATATAGATGAGTTCCCCATGCAATTTAACGCAAACAAAGGTTGTCTATTTCCTATGATTGACATATCATTGAATTCCTTTTCCTCGTACAGTACCTCAGTATATACGAAAAAAAAAAAAAAAAAAAAAAAATTGTTCCTACAGATTTGGTAGCCGGCAAGTATGATTGAACCCCCTGCAGAGAAAACGACGTAACGTAACATAACCCGTTTCCCACTCACTGGATGGCCATATCGACCACCAACCCTACAGTATTATGAAATAAGGGAAGATTCATTTATTTGTTGGTGAATTGGAAGGTCTGTGATTCCTACTACTCTGTTCAAAATTTGTGTTCCTTTTGGCCTCTTATGCTTAGATAGATAGAAATAGATAGATAGATAGATAGATGGATACAAATAGATAGATAGATAGATAGTTATAGTTAGATAGAAATAGATAGATATATAGATAGATAGAAATAACGATAGATAGAAATAGCTAAATAGATAGAGGCTAGTGGAACACAAATTTTGAACAGACTATAGCTGTGACGAAAAACTGATGTCCTATTAGAATCATTGAGGGTGTCTGTTTTCTGATAATAGTTAGGAGGAATTAGTAGCCTTTCAATTCACCAACAAGAGAATCTCCTCTTAATGAAATAAAATAAAAATGACACGAAAAAGAAGTGAGCATACATACATTTATACATACATACATTTATACATACATACATTTATACATACATACATTTATACATACATACATACATACATACATACGTACATACATACATACATACATACATACATACATACATACATACATACATACATTTATACATACATACATACATACATACATACATACATACATTTATACATACATACATACATACATACATATACATCGACACTTCAAAGGATGGCGTGGTGTAAAATGGCGTAAGAGCATCATCAATATTTTTTTTTATAACCTGAGGGTGTGATTGGCCGTACCCGTGTTGGAAAGGAAAGGACTCCATCTATTTAATTAAGCAGGTGTCATTGGTCAGCGAATATATCCATCTCTCATTCCGTTTTCAAAGCAACTCACTCGGTCAGAAGGGCTGTGCAAATAGGGCAAGTCTGGCAGCCTCCATAATTCCCCTCTGGTTTGGAATATGCAATTAATTTCTGGGGATAATTTGGGTGGAATGAAGGAAGGAATGAAGGAAGGAAGGTATTGCAGTTTGGATATACAGTAGTTTTCATCTAATAGCGTAAGGCAATCAATCGGCAAGGCTTTGGGTATTAGGGATGCTGTTATCGTAACGTAGTATCTATTACTATACTTATAATTCATGAAATATTTCTCTATCTTACTTTTTATCACTATGCTGATAATTCATGATATATATTTTTCTATCTTACTTGTTATCCTGGATTAAAATTCCCATTCCCATGAATAATAATAAAAAAATAGGGTAGTAGGTCTTATAAAATGGAATGGAAATAGGTGCCATCCAATAAATTCTAAAAAAAACTTTACTTCAACATTCATTTTAAGGAAGTACTAATGCACACACTCTGTTTCCTTTACGTGCTGATGAAGGCTACTAAGACTAGTGTTGCCAGTTCAGCTTAGTTTACTGGCGGTCGATAATTTGGACTTTGACTGTGTGTAAGAACCGTACCAAAATCATTCAAATCCACAGTAAGGTTTTTGGTGCACGTAAACAATCACCATTTACCTATAATTCTTCAAAAAGTGTTTACTGTATTTGTTTGTTTACCAGCGTCGTGTATTTACAACAACAACAACAGCAGCAGCATCGGCCGTGGCAAAGCCGCTAAATTGTCACCCTTGCCGCGTCAGAAGGAGCCGTGGGAGATGAGGCACTGATTACCTTTTGATGGGGTGGATGGAGGAGGTGGGTGAATCGGGAGAGTGGGTTGGTGGGTGGATGGGGAGAGTGGGTGGATGGGGAGAGTGGGTCGGTGGGTGTGTGGATGGGGTGAGTGGGTCGGTGGGTGGATGGGCAGAGTGGGTCGGTGGGTGTGTGGATGGGGTGAGTGGGTCGGTGGGTGGGTGGATGGGGTGAGTGGGTCGGTGGGTGTGTGGATGGGGTGAGTGGGTCGGTGGGTGTGTGGATGGGGTGAATGGGTCGGTGGGTCGGTATATACTCTCACAGACTCACACACCAGGCCCTGTAGACGTTGCTGCCGCTGCTGCTGGGAAATGTGTTGTTGAGCTCTGCTGGTTCATATTGCGTTCATTTCGGTGCACTTTGGTATGTACATTTTCTCAGGGGAGGGGCTGTGGGTGTTCTATTACCACTTCTCTTAGTAGTTAAATGTTTGTTTGATAGATGGGAAGATAGGGAGAGAGTGGAACAATGGTAACGAAGGAGTGATTGTAGTGAGAAAATAAAAACTGAGAGAGAGAGAGAGAGAGAGAGAGAGAGAGAGAGAGAGAGAGAGAGAGAGAGAGAGTGAGAGCTAGTAGTGATGGAAAAGGGCTTGAAAGTGGCAAAAGGGAGAAGTGCAAATAGAGAAAATAGAGTGAGAGTATTGTGGTTTTTGTATTACACTGTTTTTCTATTAAGGTGCAAAACAACAGGGCTTTATTTATTGTTATACGTACCACCCACCTTATGCAAGTCTCACCAAAAAAAAAAATAAAAAAAAAATTAGGAAACCAGGCCACGTGATATTATTCAATTAATAAAACGGGGAAGTTGTGTGTTGGTAAATCTGGAGCAACCGAATCCTCCCAACTATTCCAAGCAACATAATACTATTAGTTTTTGCTCTTCTGGTCCTGTTTCCTTGCATACATTGGAGGAATCATGGCACTTTAAATTTACAAAAAAAAAAAAAAAAAAAAAAAAAATTACCACCTTAAGGACCCTGTGCTGTAGTCAGAAAATTGGAGATAAATGAGTCCTTCAAACATTGCCACGAAATACCACCTATATGGAAGGAGCTTGTTTCGTGGCATGATCAGAAGAAATTACAGTAGAAGCCTCCAATTATCATACACAAGCACACGGGGGCCTTAATACTTACCTCGGCTGCTTACGTTCACTCACTGTGCCTCCCTCTGGTCCATTGGTTGGTGTGTTCGTATCTCCCTCCTCTTTCCTTCCACCTGTTGACTGTACGCATTGCTATACCTCTGTGTGTCTCGCCGCCTCACTTCTATTGATCTCACCGTTGTGTCCCTGCATCATCGACATATTTCGCCCCTTCCATAACCCACACCTTGTTTATTTTTTGTGTAAACGTAGACACAGTAAGATACAACAGACGGAATTGTATACTAAAAGACTAATCAATCTACATCAGTTACTATTATTATTATTATTATTATTATTATTATTATTATTATTATTATTATTATTATTATTATTATTATTATTATTATTACTATTATTACTATTATTATTACTATTACCGATTCTACCAAACCCACCACTACTATTTCTGATATCGTTCCCCTTGGCGTTCAACAATACTGACCTCTGACCTTTACTCACCCCCACCCAATTTCTTTTGCTACTAACCCCAATCCCTCCTAACCCTCCTTCTTCATCCTTCTACCTTCCTTCTCCATCCTTCTCCATCCTTCTTCCTATCGTTCTATCATCCTTCTACCATCCTTCTCCATTCTTCTACCATCCTTTTTCATCCTTCTCCATTCTTCTACCATCCTTCTTCATCCTTTTTTATCCTTCTCCATCCTTCTACCATCCTTCGTCCTATCGTTCCTCTCAAACTCATTATCTACCCACTGTTAGAGACACACCATAAGGCTTATATATATTTCAAAGAGAACCAAGATTATACTCTGACTTTCCTTTTCTGCCTAAATCTGATTAACGTAACTGAAAAAGAAACTTCACATCCTAGAGTTGGGATTTGTTCCTTCATAGGTCAGACTGAATACAGTTATCATTGCAGAACCATAATTATAAACTGCCCATAAATCATTCGTACTGCTTGCAAGAGAAAAAACATTATTATGTTAGCTACGTTTTCTCTCCATCATTACTTATTGTCCGAAAATATGTCTACTTGTTTTCGAAAGTTTGTATCGCTTTTATATATATATTCCTCAAAAGATCAGGTCAGATATCGTCAACTCACACCTTCTAACGTCCCAACAAATTTTAGGAATACTTGCATTAAAGTAGTAACTCCATGCAAACCAAATCATTTTCTAATCATTTTATTGAAAACACGCACATCATTATCCTCATTAATTTTAAACGTATTTACAAAGGTTTAATTTGTTATCTTTCACAAAGCACGAATTAGTTTCACACATGTAAAAAAGTCACATTTCAACACAGACAAACTAGGATAGTATCTCGACCTTGGTATTAAAAGGACATGAGCGGTGATCAGGGAGAGGAAAGTATTCTATTGATTGTATTTATACGTTGAGTTAAATTAAGTCACTTATTGCTAGTTCATGACTTGATATTGTTGCTATTGTTGTTGTTGTTGTTGTCCCTCTGGCCAGGTGCGCGGACCCCGGGCCTTACGGGGCCAGGTTGAGGAGCTGCCGGGGGCGGTGTCCCCCGCCACCACCACTACGGACTCATCTTCTCGACACTTCACAGTCTCATCCAACTCATAGAAACTTCCGCCGTAGTAATCAACGACGTGAGTGTGACTGGAGTCGTGAAGTGGGGCGGTGTCCCCCTGTATGCACTCTGAGCCCGACACCACCGGCACCAGAGGGCGCTGCCATCATAACCGCAGCTCTTCATATGGTGGAATCTTCCCCTTAGGTGGTGCCGGAATATGATCCGGCAACATAGCCTGTGACTCCGACGGTAACAGCCGAGGTGGAGGTGGCTGTCGTGGAAGTGTGCTGGATTTGTGTTGTTCTTGTGTTTGTTGCTGATGGATTGGTTCCTTTGGCTGCTGATGCGGGAATTGTTGCTGCAGTTGTTGTTGTTGTGGCTGTTGTTGTGGCTGTTGTTGCTGTTGCTGTTCTTGTTCTTGTAGTTGTTGCTGTTGTAGCTGTTGCTGTTGATGCAGTAGTTGCTGTTGCTGAAGCTGCTGTTGTTGCTGTTGCTGCTGTTGTTGCTGTAGCTGCTGCTGTTGTTGTTGCTGTTGCAGTTGTTGTTGCTGATGCTGCTGGAGTTGTTGCTGTTGCTGCTGGAGTTGTTGTTGTTGTTGTTGTTGCTGTTGCTGCTGCTGAAGCTGCTGTTGCTGTTGTTGTTGCTGTAGTTGCTGTTGCTGCTGGGTACTAACTCTAATAATATTTCCATTAGCTAGTGTAACAGGCACCACCGTGGGACAGTGACTTGTAACATCCAGACACGAGGGGATATCAGCAAACCCTGGGGGACACTCAGAGATGTGTGTGAGGGCTTGGGTGTAGGCCAGGGGGGAGGGTGGGGGAATCATGAGTGACGACACAGTCACTGGAGGCTTGAGTAGCTCCAGGCTAGTGGTGCCACCTATCACAGGAGACGAGGCACAGCTTTGGCCGCCCAGCTGCTGTTCACTGCTGCTCTGACTGGTCTGCTGACTCTGCTGTTCTTGTTTCTTGCCAAAGCGCGATCTGTCTCTCTGGTAATACACGCCAGCGAAGATGAGAATATTGAGAACCAAGAGTGATACCCCTATGGTGATGGTGACAGAGAGAGCGGTAGAGTAAGCCATGCTCCCCAATAGCTCCGGTTTTGTAGCCTCAGTACGCGCCGTCACATTGGGAGGTATACCATGAGAATAGTCTTCTTGGTAGCCATGAGGGGTGGACAGGAAGAGGGAGAGGCGTGAGGGTGTTGGAGTTGTGGTCATGGATGGGGTGGTAGTGGTGGTGGAGGGGAGGATATAATGACCTGCCATGTGTTCCAGTGGTCTCACCGGACCTGAATAAAGATCAGGATCATCATAGTTAGCGAAGAGGTGATGCTTGACCGACAGTTCTTGCAGCATGTCCTCGGAATCGATTATTTCGTTCTCAGAGTCGACATCATCGGTCTCAGGGTCCCGCAGGGTGAGGAATTCGAGGCGTCCCACTCTTTGGAGCCGAGGAACCAACCACGTCCATAGAGCCAGCTGGTGGGCCCGGTAGTGCTTCTTGAGTTGAGGACGCACCCCTGGAATAGATTCATTTTGTTATTCCCCGAAGTCTCCACTAAAATAGTTTGTCATAAATCATGTAGAGCTGTTTCCCAACGAGTCTTCATAATTTAACTTCTAATCCTAAAATAAAAGGAATTTTTGTCCGTCTTGGTAACTCTTTTAGCGAAAATCATATGATTTAATCATATTATTAAATTAAGTACCTTATTTTATTACTGTTATATATTTCAGTCTTAGCAATCAGAATATAAACTACTTTAATAGTGATAAACAAACCTTCATACCAAGAATAACAAACAACTTATCGAGTCACTAAAATATATATGAAGAAATTAAAGTGGCCGGGATACAACAGCTGTTTTTCACTTGTTCTTAGAATAAACAAACTGATAATTGATGACTGCTTATTAAAACTGAAATCAAACAAGTTTGAAATTATAAAGCATTTGTACTTATGATTCATATACTTTTTACGATGCTGTATACCAAGAAAATATCACCCAATTTTCATATATATAATGTCGTAAAAAACAAAACAAAAAAACATTCAACTTCACAGACCAAATTTAATGTTCGATAAAACCAAGCGCTTGTACATATGAGGTGTGACTAAACGAGGCTTGCCTGGTCTGGTTTTATTATACTGTCAATTATAAAGTCTGTAGTGGACTCGTGCAGTGGACTTTTACATTGTACTGATTTACAATCTTAGTAGCGATAATCTTGAAATTAACTGAAATTGCAAAAATGCCTAGCTGTTCCCTGGTTAAAAAAAATATGTAGCTCTAGAATAATACAAAAACAATTATTGTGTGTTTGCATCACAGTTGAAAAGATTATAAAAAATGAATAGGCTACGGGGCTACAATTTTGTGTAATATTTGGATGGATATATAAAACGTAATGAGCAAACAAAGCTGACAATAAAACTAAACATTGTGTTGCCCAAATACAGTTGCAATTAAGGACCCTGTGATCGTGTATGAGAACTGGAGGCTTCTGATTCCTCCTAACCAAGCCGCGAAACAAACTCCTTCCAAATGGGTGGCGTTTCCTGGCAATGTTTGAAGGACTCCCCAAACCTCCTATTTTCTGACTACATCACAGGGTCCTTAATAGAGGTACAGTCACGAACAAAAGTCCTGCAAGAGGTGCGAATTGGAGGGACACAGATTCCTC
Source organism: Petrolisthes manimaculis (assembly GCA_034508575.1). Classification (NCBI taxonomy): domain Eukaryota; kingdom Metazoa; phylum Arthropoda; class Malacostraca; order Decapoda; family Porcellanidae; genus Petrolisthes; species Petrolisthes manimaculis. The sequence continues at coordinate 187,275 of JAWZYT010003349.1, forward strand.
CATACTATGCCGGGAAACTGACAATATCTGTTTGGTATAATATGAGTTGTGGATCTGTTTTGTTGCATTGTTTGGAGGAATCAGAAACCCTCAAACTCACTCAAAAAATATATACGGGTTTTCCCCCCTAGAACTCGCAATACTACCAAGTATGTCTGTACACTAGGTTAGGTTAGGTTAGGTTAGGTTAGGTTAGGTTAGGTTAGATTAGGTTAGGTTAGGTTATACACTATTACTGTATTTATATAATTATGATTCCCTCCTTTGTCATGTTATCAAGTATGTTTCTATGCTAGGTTCGTGTTGTATTTCTACATTATTACTTGTATTTGAGTTTCCAGCCAGACATTCCCTATTCATACTAGTCTTACTTGGATTAGTTTTGCTTCGGGTTGAATCTTAATGTAAATGTGTTTATGAAAGATGAAAGATTTTATTATGATTCTGGTAATGAAAAGTGAATATTTTTTTTCCTTACCAATAGTCAAGTATCTCTGATTTATGGGGTTTGTTTTGCATAGAGGTGAATCTTAACTTAAGGGGAAAATTTGTTGTTGGTAAATCTGGAGCAACTGAATCCTCCAAACTATTCCAAGCAACAGAACACCATTATTTTTGTTCATCTGCATGGTTCTGTTTCCTAGCATACTTTGGAGGAATCAAGGCACTCCAATAGACCAAAAACAGAATAATCTTACGCCCATAATGTGTTTGGTGTGCAAGATGAAAAGATTATTATTTAGGAGGATTCCAGTAAAGAGAAGTGAATATTTGTCTCTTACCAATGGCTAGGTATCTCTGGTATATGGGGTCGTATTTCTCCCAACTGAAGCTCCTGAAGTAGTTGTCAATGGCGTTGGTGTTGACGTCGTTGTCTGGCCTGATGTTGGGGTTCCTGAAGCGGAGAGAAAATGTATAAATAGTACCTCTCACAAACAGTATACCTTACAACTATACACTAACAACTATACAGGCATCCTATACTACATTATTATTGTATTACTGTATTAACCTTGAAAGGGAATAAATAGACTTAAATCCTCTCGGAGATGAAAAACACTAAGGATAAAAATTCGCCTTGGATAATAACAATCTTTATATTATTAACTTCTGAATTCTGGGATGAGGAGGTTTGGTTTATTTATCGTCATGGGTATTATCAGGCGTTATCCCTTTATTGTTTTAGCGGTAAATATTAAAACGGTATATTCTGGCCACACCAAAAGACCCCTCGACCCTTTATGACATACTTATACAATTATATGATAGTGAGGGAAGAGTACATTATTATATTATGAGTTAGGAAAATGTTTAATGGAAATCATGTAAAAGTAGAACCACTAAAAAAATAGATAAATAAATAAATAAATGAAAGCCTTGGTTAACACACACAGTAAAATGAATGATATAGTTATGGAAATGTTTAATGAAAATCAGGTAAAAGTAAAACCACTAAGAAAATAAAATAAGATAAATAAATTGAACAGAGAGTAATTAAACAGAGTAAAAAGTGAATGATATAGTTAGGGAAATGTTTAATGGAAATCAGGTAAAAGTAGAACCACTAAAACAATAAATAAGATAAATAATTGAAAGTCTTGGTTAACACACACAGAGAGTAAAAAGTGAATGATATAGTTATGGAAATGTTTAATGGAAATCAAGTAAAAGTAGAACCACTAAAACAATAAATAAATGGAAATCAGGTAAAAGTAGAACCACTAAAACAATAAATAAGATAAATAATTGAAAGTCTTGGTTAACACACAGAGAGTCAAAAGTGAATGTACTGACCCCGTCCTGGCGAAGTTGGCTAGGAAGGTGAGCATGGCCTGTGAGACGAGTTGGTCTTGACGGGTCCAGTTGCCCTCGTACACTCCCAACTCGGCCAGCAGAGGGGCACCCAACATGAAGGGCAGCTCGTCCCCTTGTACCGCCCCCCTCAGCGTCTGCACATACAAACAGAGTAATTTTTATTATTATTATTATTTTTATTTTTTTTTATCTTTTATTAATTTTTTTTTTTTTTTTTTTTTTTTTTTTATTATTATTTTTTTTATGTTCCGACACTGGGCATAAGCTTAACACTGTAATGAGGCTTTCAAAACGGTAAAAAAAAAAAAGTTGCCGTAATATCGTTAGACTTTCAGAACAGTAAATATATATAAAGAGTTTCAATCAGCTTGGAAGTCAGTAGTAAAAAAATAATACAAGAGGGTGAACTTTAAATCCGTGCAGGGAAACAATGGCACAGGATGTCGAGAATAATTTATATTTTATATTTTCATTCTCTAAGATCCCGTGGAACCAAATAAAATTATTATGATGTATTTCTTTAATTAAATCGCAAGGTGTTAGTGGATGTACAGAGTCTAAACTAAATGCAACTGTTTATAGGCTTAATTAATGATAAATTGATATACTACTGTACTTAAAAACTATGATACACTAATAAGGAATACAGTGGTTCCTTTCGACAGTACCGATCTATAGTCGAGTGTTGCCCAGAAAATAATGCAAGAGTCAGCAGCAGCTATTGTGTAAAAGTTAAAGAAAGCACTCGTGATATTTCAGACTAGAAGAAGTGGCGTTAGACCCTTGCAGCTCATATTATGTAAAAGTTAAAGGACTCGTGATATTTCAGACTATATAGAAGTGGCGTTAGACCCTTACAGCTCATATACTGTAATCCCTCGACACATGACTCCAGTTGGGGCAAGTCTCTCATATCGAAAATTAGCCGGTGGAAACTTCATGATGCGAAATTAGCATGCGGAAAACTTGATGAGGAAAATAGCCTGTTAAAAATTATGCCCGAGAAAAACAGCGCCAGCGAGTTTGAGAATCGATTTACGTAAAAGGCCAGGCACCAAGTTTGTGCTCCAGTTTGGTTACGCGATAAAAATGATCTTGGGGGTTGGGGGGGGGGGAAGTTGGGGGGGGGGTTGGGGGTTGGGGGGTGGAGTTGGTTTGGTTAGGTTTGTTTACCAGACGCACCTTGTTGATACCTGGTGCTGCTGCCTCATCTTACATTGTACACCGTAACACTTAACATTGCAGTACTGTACATATTTGTCTAATCAAATATAGTTAATGTATATTTACGTTTATCTTCTTTCGCGGTTTAGTTTTCTGCTTTTTTATAATTTCACACCAACCCTCCGAGCAAAGTGTGAGATATATATTCATATGATACAAAACTCAAGTACTTAAACAAGATTAAAACATTTCAAAAGCGCCACAAATTGGTTGGAAGAGGCAGGCAAAGTAATTAGCGTATGAGAAATTATTCCCTAATTGCAATTTCCCACTCCAATTTTCACTGCAGCCAGCCGTTGCTTCTTCCTGGGACAGAATTTCGTGTGCAACTGTCATTGCTCTTGAGGAAAGGAAATTCTGACATTTTATTTTTCATTTCATAAGTATTTATGGCTCTGAACTTTATCCGATCTGTTTTTAAAGTAATATTTCATTTCTTCCAACAGGAGGTTAAGGTTTAGATTAGGTTTGCTTGATTGTTTGTAAGAAGTGTATATATTTATGAATTTCTATGAATATTTAGAAAATATTGGCATTTTGACTGGTAACAAATTATTAGATTTTGGAAGATATTCGGATCTGAATCTGGATCCAAGATTAATTCATTATTTTTTTTTTTACCTTGGCAGTGGAAATGCAGATGAAAATGAGTGTTTCTCCCGTAAACTTTTACAACTTCCCGGAGGATATTTACAGTCTCTAAACTCTTTACATATTTTTAAAACGAAGTTTGTGCGACAAAGCAGTAGTGTTTGTTAAGAGAGGTATGCATAGTTTTGAGTGAAGAATTAAGAAAAAAAATATTTTATGGTTGTCATAATATTATAATGAAATAAACTGTTCAAATGAAATGCAGTAGAATATTATCAGTAATTATCTGCAATTTTCTTTGGAAATGATTTGTACTTACGGAAGAATCTTCTCCGTGTCGAGTATCGTGATCGAAGACGTAAAAAAACTGGTTCTTGTGTCCAATCCTGAGGTTGTTGGCGGCGATAAGTAACGGAGCCACATACTGGGAGTCACTGAGAGCATCCAGTGTGGCTTCCAGTGTGGCCATGGGGTCTGGGTTAGGTTCTTCCCAGTCTGTGTATTCCTTCACCGCTGATATGAACACTTCGTTGAGGTGGTAGTCGAACGAGTTGCGGACCATTGTACGGAGGATGCGGTCACGCTGTTTTAAATTGAGTCCTTCCTCGATATTTTCACTAGTAAAAGTGTTGTATGATTCACGAGGCACCACTCCGAACATGAGGTCATATTCCCGGCTCACCTCATCCGCTCTCTTCCTCAGTTCCCGACGGTAATTCTTTCTTATAACGATGCCGTCAACGCTGGGCCCGAAGGCAGGGAGGTACTGTGGTGCTGAGATGTGTACGGCCTGTAGGTCCTCCAATGGTTTGTCTTTGAGACAGTTAACCATCTCGTCCAGGTCGTGGTTGGAGGGCGTGAAGTCTGAGTTGTGGAGGGGAGCGGTGGTACAGTTGAGGGCCCGCCCGAACTGTAGGGCGTAGTGGGTGGGCGTGGCCACGGTGGCCCAGGGACTGAGGGCTGAGCCTGACATGAGCACTGCCCTCTGGAACAGACCTGGCACTACGGCTGCTGACGTCATCAGGAAGTGTATACAGGCGGCACCTGTACCGTGACCCACCAAGGTCACACTGCCAGGGTCACCACCAAAGGCCCCGATGTTCTCCTGCACCCAGTGGAGGGCCGCAATCTGGTCCATCAGACCGTGGTTCATCACGTGACCTCGTCCGCTGGGATCAGCGTTTGTGTTCAGGAATCCTGAAATCACACATTTACTTTACCATAAATGCAAATAATGAAAAAGGAATTAATATTAAACTGTTTTATATTGGTAATGCTGCAAGCCCAAACATGATAAAGGGATGAAATAGACAACAAAACTAATGTTACCAAGTTTGTGTGCTTTTATCAGCAAAATAATAAAGAGGCAGTTGTGACAATTATTTACTCTAATATTTTGTACGGCTATGGTTTGTCATCTTTTACTGTTTCCAGTTATAGCATTATATATTGCTGTGTTGACGAACCTAATAGTCCGAGGCGGTAGTTGAGTGTGACTACGATGACCTCCCCGTGGGCCGCCAACACCGACCCGTCATAGGGGTTGGCGGCGCCCCACTCGAAGCTCTCACCGTGGATGAACACCACCACAGGCAACGCCCTTCGAACCGTCGAGTCAGCCACTGAGAAACAAATAAACACCTGTACACTACATTGGATTTGTGATTAACTCTGATCATTGCAAAGCTTCCGGCTATTTATGAGTATAGCATATTGACCCTCCTTCAATAAAGTGATATTGCCTATTTTTATAACACTATTGGTAACAGGCTTTCTAACATGAACTAAAATATATATAACAAGTCTTTTTGTCCAATTATCTGTTATATTATAATGGAGGACGAGTATGTGGGACTATCATTCCTTGCATTTTATTTAATTGATAGCTCTATATTCTTGCCTTAGAATTGCCAAATATTCACCCTTAAATATTAGATTACAAATGATTCAGAATCCCTTTGTTGTATACATATCAATGGGCAGTTCTAAGTGAAGGGATAGTCAGGAGTTGAACCCAAAAACTTTGATAACACTAACCAAGGGCAGGGACGTAGAGGTTGAGGTAGAGGCAGTCCTCCTCCTGGTGGGTGAGGTAGTTAGCTAACCGACGGAGGTGTCTGAGGCGTGAGTGTGGCATGGCTGCCTCCCCCTCCTCCCCCCACAGCTCCGGCAGGTGCTGGGGGCAGACGGGGCCGTACTGGTCTGCCACTCTCTCCCCAGCCCAGGGTCGTGGTGTCCTGGTGGGACTAAAGCGGTTGGCACCAGTGGGTGGCAAGGCATAGGGTACCCCCAGGAACACCTCCACTGAGTGTAGCTGCTTGTTGCTCAGGGAACGGATGCTGCCTCTTAATTGTCCGTACTTGGTGGTCACCACCCTTGGACTTCGACCCTCACCGCTAGCTGACCCTGCCATCACTGCCACCAGTACTGCTACTAGCATTCCTGCTAAGCTCCATACAGGGCCTTGCCGAGTACCTGGTCCAGGTACATTATTTGACCCGTCACCCAGGAGGCGACTGGTATCGTCGTGCCTCCTTTTTCTGCCTCCATGATGCATGGGCTTGCTAGTGACGCGTAGCTTACTGTGTTGATCGGGGGTCACAAGAGCATGTCTCTTGACGTAATGCCATTCCGGCCAGACCTCCACCAACGACAAGCACTCTGATGACACCAGTCACATCATCACCTCACTTCCTAAAAAAGAGAGACACATACATAAGAAAGGTTACATGCTTGATAAAGAAATATTACACATGCTAAACTATAAAATATAGAAACCTGAAATAAAGTAACAAGAGAACAAGAATATGGTTCTCAGCACAATAATGTTCATCAAATTATAACAGTGTTGTTCGACAGAAACAAGTAACCTTGCTGAGCAAATCCTGGCAGTCACATGATGCAATGTGTGTGTGTGTGTGTGTGTGTGTGTGTGTGTGTGTGTGCATAGGAAAATCTACATAACTGAATCCTTATTTGCTTAGGTTACAATTGTTTGTGTCAGGTCAGAATAGGATAAATACGTTAATAATATATCAATGCAAATCAACAGATCTACAGTAAAATATAAACACACTCCCGAGAGAAGAAACCCTAAGGTAATTTTCCTGGGCGACGAGAACCTTGAAGAATTTCCTTCTTTTCTCCGTTTTTGAGTGAGGTTGAATTAGATTAGGTCAGATTTGGTAAGGTTTGACTGGATTACTCACTACGGCAAGAGAGAGAGACAGACAGAGAGACAGACAGAGAGACAGACAGAGACAGAGAGACAGGGACAGAGAGACAGGGACACCGAGTACAATCCTGGCTAGCAAGAGAGACTGTAGTTCTCGTCTCTGTAGCAGGAGAGAGACACAGGGATAACGGTAGCAGGCAGAGTCGGGAAGCCACGCACCAAACGTGAAAAAAGACAAAGTGGCCAACCCGAGCAGAGACAGGCGACTTCACTGTAAGATTTTCATGTTTCTTGGGCAAAGTGAGGGAGTCCAAATTTGATTCCCTGTGGAGGAGGAGAATGTCAGGAAGAAGTGCACAGGCTACCGAAGTGAGTCTGGGCTCTTTAAGGGGAGGAGGATACAGTTGGTAAATCTGGAGCAAATTATTCCTCCAAACTATTCCAAGCAACAGGCCACCATTATTTTTGTTCTTCTGGTCCTGTTTTCTGGCATACTTTGGAGGAATCAAGGCACTCCAGTGTACCAAAAGTATACTCTCCCCTTAAACTAGGAGGAGAGGACTCTTTTTTTTTTTTTTTGTCAGAATGCTCAGTGGAGGGAGGGGGAAAAAATTTATCTATCTTCTCGCTGTTTGTTTATATTCCTTGGGTAGAGTTTGGATTTTTCTTTTTTCTTATAGGGTTCCATATCCAGATTTAAGGTTTTTCTTAGATAGGGAAGAGTTTTATTTTTTATTTTTTTATTTTTTTTTTATTACAGGGATGCACTTTAAGAATTATGAGAGAGAGAGAGAGGGGGGGGGGGAGAGAGAGAGAGAGAGAGAGAGAAGGGGGGGGGAGGGGAGAATCGTATTAATAGGGAGTAAATAAAGTCAAGGATTAAATGTGTCTGTAGGGAGAAGTGAATGAAGGATGGAAACAGAGGAATAGGAGGAGAAGGAGAACCAATAAAGAAGAAAATAAATGTATGAGTCGTGAGAAGTGAATGAGGGAGGGATGGAAGGAAGGAGAGAAAGATGAAGGGAAAATAAGAGAGAGAAGAAAGATGGAAGGAAAAGAAGAGAGAGAAAAAAGAGGAGGAAGAAGAGGAGGATCAATAAAGGAAGAAAATATATGTGTCAGTAGGGACAATTAAATGAGGGATGGAAGGAGGCATAGTGAGTGGGTAGGGAGGGAGGGAGTGAGTTAGTGAGTGGGGGAGGGAGGGAGTGAGTAAGGGAGGAAAAAAACTAAATAAATGTTTCAGTAGGGATAAGGGAATAAGGAATGAAAGGTTGCATAGTGAGCGAGTGAGGGAGTGAAGGAGTAAGGGAGGGTAAGGCTCTCGTCTCAATAAGGAATGGAAGGAAGGAGGCATAGTGAGTGATTGAGGGAGCGAGTGAGGGAGTAAAGGAGGGGATTATTAAGGTTCAGGTCTTAATGAGGGATGGAAGGAGGAATAGGGAGCGAGCAAGTGAGTAAGGAAGTAGAAGGGAGGGTTAAGTTCAGGTCTCAATGAGGGATGGAAGGAGGAATAGGGAGTGAGCGAGCAAGTGAGTAAGGGAGTAAAGGAGGGGGTAAGGTTCACGTCTCAATCTTTCTCCCTTCATATTGCCAGCACATGCCAAGGGTGGATATTGCGGTGACTGAAAGGAGAGGTCAAGTAGATGCAAGAGGAAAAAAGGTTACCACTTCACCCATTTCCACGACGACAGAAAGAGGAGGAGTAAGAGGAGAAGGAGTAGGAGTAGGAGAGAGGGAGGAGTAGGAGTAGGAGTAGGAGTAAGAGGGAGGAGGAGGAGGAGTAGGAGAGAGGGAGGAGGAAGCGGAGGAGGAGGAAGAGGAAAAGGAGTGGGAGTAGGAGAGAGGGAGGAAGTGGAGTAGGAATATACTGATGAGAGGGAGGAAGAGGAGTAGGAGGAGTATGAAAAGAAGGAGTAGAGGGAGGAGGAGTAAGAGGAGGAGAAGTAAGAGGAGGAAGAAAAGGAGGAGGAGGAGGGGTGAGGTAGAATAATTAATTTATTATTGTTCTTTATTTATTTTATTGCCCATCTATATTCATTATTATTGTTTTCTCTTTCTTTCTTATTATCTGCTTCGTTAATATATTTTATTACTGTATCTTTTTAGTTTCATTATTATTGTGTTCTCTTTCTTCATTATTATCTGTTTTGATTATAATTATATTTATCCTCTTTCCTTTTATTTCATTATTATTGTGTTCTCTTTCTTCATTATTACCCATTTCGATTATATATTTATTATATCTCTTTTTATCTCTTTTCTTGTTATTGTTCTTTCTTCATTTAACTGGTGATCTACTTTTATGACTTGCAGTTCTTCTTTGTCTTCTTCTTCTGTTGTCGGTGTTATCTTATCAGTACTATTTTTTTATCATTATCGTCATTATCTTTTTGATCATAAAATTCGTATTCTTTTTTTCACCATCACAGATTTATTTTATTGCCGTATGGTTTCGATTGTATTGTTTTATCTTTTTTAACGTGTATTTTATTTTCCGTGTAGTTTATTTAGCGTTAAGTACTTTATTTTTATCATTATCGTTTCCGCTGTTCTCCTGCAGAAAAGATAAGTAGTAACTCAACCAGTCATGAAGAGCAGATAAGAGGTTTAATCATTTTTAATTCTAACCCCATCATATTGAAGAAGCGAAGAGAAAATGAGATTAGCGATAAGATTATATACTGAGGAAGAGAGAGTTGTAGAGGGAAGGGTGTCAGTCAGAGAGGTAATAATAAATAAGTGTTATCTGATACTTCCTTATAACGACACATGCACACTTTAATGTCTTATGTATCCAACTCAAAATAGATAAAAAATGTCTTATGTATCCAAAAAATGTCTTGTGTATCCAACTCAAAAAAGATTTTAAAAAATTCTTATGTATTCAAAAAAAAATTCTTATGTATCCAAAAAATATCTTATGTACCCAACTCAAAAAAGATCAACATTAATGTATTACTTGGTGTCGTAAAATTGTGTTATGAGTGAATAAGGCCTATAATTGTACTTATACTACCGGTGTTGAGGTGTCTGTTATTATTTTTCTTTTTCTTTTTTTTTTTTTTTTTTTTTTTTGCTTTCCTTAGGGTCATAAATTATAAGGAATATATCTGAGGGAAGGGGAATATTTTGTCTCTATTAACAAACACTGTCCCTTCAGTTGCTCCCATTTCCACAAAGTTCGCTAACTAATATAAGCCTTGTCAATTTTTCATCTCTTATTAAATATGAACGTAGGGCTTCGACAAACAGACACTTAATTATAAAGCATAAATATGTTATTGAATGTTTCAAACCAAACTCGGAATATGTTTCAAATGTTGACGTTAAATACGAGACTAAATAATAATCATAAAGTGGTCAACATTCTTTATCTCACACCACAGTCGTCATACAATTTCTTATTCAATTATCCAAACGGTCTATCTTTAAGGGAGTAGTGCACTGCTGGTAAATATGGAGCAACTGATTCCTCCAAACTATTCCAAGTAACAGAACACCATTATATGTGTCCATCTGGTTCTGTTTCCTGGTATACTTTGGAAGAATCTAGGCACTCCAATCTGCTAAAAGTATAATTACTATCCCCTTAATCCATATGTGTGAAACTGATGACTTTAGATGAGTGAAATTCTCCCCTGCATCACCATAAGAGTTGATTAATCCAACACGTGACGGGATATTTTATTATTAATGAACAGATTACCAACAACACATTATTCCCGTCCAGGTTAAACACCACTCCGAGTGAAGGGAAGGATACACTGTTGTGGCACTGGAGCGCCTTGATTCCTCCAATGTATGCCAGTATATCGGACCTTATGAACAAAAATAATGGGTGGCCTGTTGCTTTGGAATAGTAAGGAGGAATCATTTGTTGCATATTTACAACACTGTACTTATACTATCATCCCTTTAGCCTATCCACAGAGGCTATACAACACACCTGGACTAATGAAAGGTGAATTAACAGGTCACAGGAAAACCACATCGACTAAGGTTTAAAATAGTGGTGGAGGAAATACGAAGTGAGTTGTAAGTCGGGAGTAATTCAACCAAAATACTGCTGCGAGCCACACTCTTCTCCACTCCCCTCCACTCAACTCAACACCACCACTCACCTCTTGCCCTTCCCTTCCTTCCTCTTGTCCTTCCCTTCCTTCCCCTTGTCCTTCCCTTCCTTTCCTTCCTCTTGCCCTTCCATTCCTTCCTCCCTCTTGCCCTTCCCTTCCTTCCTTTTGCCCTTATCTTCCCTTCCTTCTTCTTGCCCTTCCCTTCCTTCTTCTTGCCCTTCCCTTCCTTCCTTCCTCTAGCAGGTAAATAAGCTCTATTAGGAAATGGAAATTTTATTAGGAAATAGAACTTTAATATCTTAGGAAATTGGCCACGGAGGAAAAAATAAAAAGAAGGTTTGATCCGGTTAAAATAAATAAATAAATAAATAGCATACGAAATTGAGGACGTATGATTTCATTTACTGGTATAGTATGTGTAAACAGTTATACACAAAATAAATGTATTGGTTTGTTAACTACTTCAGTTCATGGTTCTGGCAGATGGATTCCTGTATCTTTACATTATGTAATACGTTTTGGGTCAGACAATTTTCATTACAAAAACATAAAGCATAGAAAATAAATATTCCAACGTAATCATTATCGTACTTCTCACTTTCCCTTCCATTTCCCTATGTTATTCCTCTTTTATTCTTCCCACTCATCCTTACCTCTTTCCCAATTCTCTACCCACCCCTCTTATTCTCTCTCTTACTCTCTCTTTCTCTCTCTTACTCTTTCTCTCTCTTTCTAACTCTATCGTATCCTGCCTTTCCTCCCCATTTTCCTCTTTTATGCCTCTTTCATTCCTCCTACTCATCCTTTCCTCTTTCCCATCTCGACCCACCTCTCTCACTCTATCTTTCTCATTCTCTTTGATCCCTCGTCTCTCATTCTCTCAACCTCTGGTCTTTGAAATCTTGCTTCATCTCATCCTTTACTCTCGGGTTAATCCCCCTTCATCTCTCACTCTCACACCTCCCTTCTCATCCTCTCTCTAGTCTCTCACATTTTCGTCCTTCCCTCTATTCTTTCTTCAGTCTTTCATCATCCTCTCTCTCTCTCTAGTCTCTCACACTTTCGTCCTTCCCTCTCCATCCTTTCTTCAGTTTTTTGCATCATCCTTCTCTCTTTCGTGTGTATTATTCCTCCTCATCTCATATATTCCTCCTTTCGTCGATCCCCTCATCTTTCCTCACCATCTTTCATTCAGCCCTCTCGCCCTTCTTTCGTCTCTCTATCATTCATTCTTCCCTCTCGACTCTTCCTCACTGACATCTTACTGTATACCATCGTCTCCCAGCCTCTCCTCTCACCCTCCCAGCCTCTCCTCTCACCCTCCCAGCCTCTCCTCTCACCCTCCCTCACTCGTCCTGCACTCCCTCATTTCTCCTTCCTTTTTATCCTTTCCATGTCATTTTTTCTCAACCCGTCTTGCCCTCGCCTCCAAACACCTACAACAACACCTCTCATCTGTCTGTTTAGTCCCTCTATTGTCTCTTACTCTTTCAACCCTCCTTCTCATCCCTCCTTCTCATCCACAGCCATCAACACCAGGCCTCACCACTCCGGCTGACACATTCTCTCTCTCTCTCTCTCTCTCTCTCTCTCTCTCTCTCTCTCTCTCTCTCTCTCTCTCTCTCTCTCTCTCTGTCCATTGGTGCTCGTGTCATTCAGAGAAGGACCTTTTCTCAACACATGACAAAACCTGGTGAGGGGAGAGGGGAGAAGGGGATGCAGAGGGAGGAATTGAGGTGGCAGTGGGGAAGGAGAGGATATGGGAAGATGACGAGCCGGCAAGGGGAAGAGGGAGGGATGGAGGAACAGCTAGAAAGAGTGCCAGTGGTAAAGGAGAGAGAGAAGGGAGAGGATAAAAGAGGATGGCAAGCAATGGGGGAGAAGGAGGAAAGGAGGAACAGCGATATAGTGAATTGTTGATTGAGAATGGTGGTGTGTTGTTGAGAAAAAATGGTCAGGCAGGTAGGTAGGTAGGTAGATAGATAGATAGATAGATATGTAGATAGATAGGTAGGTAGGTAGGTAGTGAATGATGAGAAAGATGGACTGTGGAAGGAAATAGAAAGGAAGGGAAGCAAGGAGAGTCGTTGACGTGGCAATATAAATGAAAATGAATGGAGAGTCTGAGAAAAGGGAGGAAGAATGGACGGCAGGGAGAGAGGAAAGGAGATAAAGATAGTGTAGACAAAAGAAGAAGAGAGGACTGGACAGGAGAGAAGACATGTAAGGTTTGTGTGGGAGAGAAGGCGACAAGGAGGGAAGGAGAGTAGGAGGCAGGTGGAGGATAGGAGGGAAGGAGAGTAGGAGGGAAGGAGAGTAGGAGGCAGGTGGAGAGTAGGAGGGAAGGAGAATAGGAGGGAAGGAGAGTAGGAGGGAAGGAGAGTAGGAGGGAAGGAGAGTAGGAGGCAGGTGGAGGCTAGGATGGGTCGAGTGTGAGGAAAACACTGAATTATAGAAATGAATGGAAGGAGAGGAAGAAGACCAGGAGAGTGGGATGGAAACTCGATTGGAAAGTTAGGGGAGAGGAAGGGAGGGGGAGTAGGAAGGGGAAGGGAAAGGGTGTCAACTGGGTGAGTGAGATGGGAGAGGGTAGGGAAGGAATGGGGATGAGGGGGGGAAGAGGAGGAAAGGAGGAGAATTGGGAGAGGAATGTGTGAGAGGAAGGGAGAGTGAGAAAGGAAGCAGTCCACTTCTTTCTTCACTGGCCAGGAAGGAGAGGAGAGGAGGGAGGGAATGAGAATGTGTGAGAAGTGGGAGGAAGGAAGGTGTGTGATAAAAGAGAATGAGAGTGGGAGGGAGACAAGGAAATACTTGAAAAGAGAGAGAGAGAGAGAGAGAGAGAGAGAGAGAGAGAGAGAGAGAGAGCTAGGTTTATTGTGGGAGAAGTGGTGAGTGATGAAAGCGTTTGAGAGAGATAGAGACGGACGGACACACAGAAACAGACAGACAGACAGATACAAACAAATTGAAGAACAGAAAAGAGAGAGAGAGAGAGAGAGAGAGAGAGAGAGAGAGAGAGAGAGAGAGAGAGAGAGAGAGAGATGAGAGGAGAGGACCCAGGGGAGACAAAGATATCAAGGAGAGGGAGTGGACAGCTGGAAGTGAAGGGAAGAGACAAAGTTATTCCCTATATTGAAACAAATAGACCGGTGGTGGGAGGCTGCCTCACTCACTCACTCACTCACCACACCATAAACACAACTTGCCCACAACTTCAGTCAGGAATGGATGGGCAAGTAGTCAGGGAAGGGGAAGGAAGGAGAGAGAAGGGGAAGGGGAAGGGAGGGAAGAGAAGGGAAGGGGGAGGAAGGGAGGGGAAGAGGAAGGGGAGGGGGACCGGGACCAACACTATAAATAATTATTGTCTCGTACGATATTTTTAGGTTTACACGTACGTCAGATTTCTCTTCTTTTTTCATGCACCTTTGTAGGGTATGTGTAATTGGAGGAATCAAGGCTGTCTAATGTACCAAACGTATTCATTATTATTAGTATTATTATTGTTGTTGTTGTTCTTGTTGTTGTTGTTATTGTTTTTATTGGTATTATTATTGTTGTTGTTATTATTGTTATTATTATTATTATTATTATTATTATTATTATTATTATTATTATTATTATTATTATTATTATTATTATTATTATTATTATTATTATTATTATTATTATTATTATTACATAAACGTTTACATTATTATTCCACCTCTTCTTGTCTCTTGTTTACATTGTTCCTCCATGTCCTATCTTTCTTTTCTTCCCTGTGCCTCTTCCTCCCCCTCATACTTTTCTCTTCCCCCTCCTCATACTTTTCTCTTCCTCCTCCCCTCATACTTTTCTCTTCCTCCCCCCTCATACTTTTCTCTTTCTCCTCCCCTCATACTTTTCTCTTTCTCCTCCCCTCATACTTTTCTCTTCCCCCTCCTCATACTTTTCTCTTCCTCCCCCTCATACTTTTCTCTTCCCCCCCTCATACTTTTCTCTTCCTCCTCATACTTTTCTCTTCTCCAGCTCTTCCTGTGCCTGACTTAATTAACTCTGTTCCTCCTTAACCTTTTCTCTTCTCCTGTCATTTCCTCCCCTCGTAGCTTTGCATTCTCTTATCCCTTTCCCCTCCCCAACCCTTGCCCCTCCCCAACCCTTTCCCTCTCCAACTCTTTCCCTCCCCAACCCTTTCCCCTCCCCAACCCTTTCCCTCCCCAACCCTTTCTCCCGTCATCCATTCCCCCCCTCATCTCTTTCTCTTCTCAACCATCCCTGTCCTCAACCCATTCCCTCCCCAATTCTTTCCCCTCACCACCCATCCCCCATCATCAACCATTTCCCTCGTCACCCCTTCCTCTCCTTTTCTCACACTTTCCCCTCCTCAACCCTTTCCCCATTCACTCTTCTTTCCTCTGATCACTCTCTCTCTCTCTCTGTAGTTTAACCATCGGTGGTTAAGTGTTAAAACAAGCATCGGTGGTTCAGTGGTAGAATTCTCGCCTGCCACGCGGGAGGCCCGGGTTCGATTCCCGGCCGATGCACAATTTTGGTTGAAACTTTTATTAGCTTTATTATGCAGACCCCTAGCTCAACCAGTACTCAAAACTCTTCTTTCCTTCCTACAGTAAATTATTTTCACCTTACCTAACATCAACAATAAATAATAATGCGAGGTGTAATTATAATGGTGTGCGAGTACTGTGAAAAGACAAGGAATATAAATGCGATTGCTTTCACCCCTCTTGGCTCCCTGATATTCGTTGTAACACACACACACACACACTCTCTCTCTCTTTCTCTCTTTCTCTCTCTCTCTCTCTCTCTCTCTCTCTCTCTCTCTCTCTCTCTCATCCATTCTTCACGGCGAGATGTTTCCCCACTCAGCTTTCCTTTGCTTGCTCACTCCTACGTTCTCTCTCTCTCTCTCTCTCTCTCTCTCTCTCTCTCTCTCTCTCTCTCTCTCTCTTCGCCCAAATAAAACTCTATTTTTGATCCAGGAAAATTCTGATTTACTCTTGACTGGCTCGCCGGTCAGAGCTGAAGGAGAAGGAAAGAGGGAAGAAGGTAGGAAGGAAAAAAGAAAAATGAAAGAGGAAAGAGAGAGGAAGTGTGTAAAGAGAAAAGAGGAAAGAGGGAAAGAAGGAAAAAAGAAAAATGAATGAAGAAAGTAAAAGGAAGTATGTAAAGAGAAAAGGAGGAAGTGGGGAAAGAAGCAAAATATGAAAAAAATAGGACGAAAATAATGAAAACGAATAGAAAAAAAGAAAGTGGGAGAGAAAATAAGAAAGGAAGGAAAAAAAAAGGTGAAATAAATGAAAAGCAGAAGGAAATGACAGTAAAAGGGTAAGGAAGGAAGAAAGGAAGGAAGGAAATGTAATCAAAATAAATAAAGAAGCAGAAAGAGAAGTAAAAACAGAAGGAAACGCGAAAGAGAGTAAGAATGGAGGAAGAAA
Source organism: Petrolisthes manimaculis (assembly GCA_034508575.1). Taxonomy (NCBI): domain Eukaryota; kingdom Metazoa; phylum Arthropoda; class Malacostraca; order Decapoda; family Porcellanidae; genus Petrolisthes; species Petrolisthes manimaculis. The sequence goes on from JAWZYT010003349.1 coordinate 203,591, forward strand.
AGAAATAAGGAAGGAAGACAGAAAGGAAAAATGGTGAAGGATTATGGGTTAAGTTAATACTGCATACGTGTGTGTGTGTGTGTGTGTGTTAGTAAATGGAGGGTGTGAGTTAGCTCTATCGATTGCAGTTCGGTTAAAGCAAACACGAAACACCAGGGAAACGAACCCAGAAATCAGATAATTGTACATACCTCACTTGTGCGTCATCCATGCACGAGATGGAGTATAGGGTGTGTGTGTGCGTGTGTGTGCGTGTGTGTGTGTGTGTGTGTGTGTGTGTGTGTGTGTGTGTGTGTGTGTGTGTGTGTGTGTGTGTGTGTGTGTGTCCCTGCCTGCCTGCGTGTGTAAGTAAATTGGAATTCAATGAAGACCCGCACTCAGAGAGGAAATAAGCGAAGAAGTGCGTCTGGGTAGAGAGAGAGAGAGAGAGAGAGGGGGGGGGGGGGGGGAGGGGAACCATAAAAACACGAGAAGGAAGTTTGTGTTGGTAAAGATTGCAGAGCGCGGCGCGAAGGAGAACAAGTTACACACACCGTGGCAAAAACAACACACAACACAAAACCATGTTCCAATAAAGAACCAAGGCAAGATTAACAGATGAACTTGAGCTGTAATAAAGGTGAGATGATCCTATATATAAGTGTTTGGGACTGAGTGGGTTTGTGAGTTATATAATACGTACACTTAGATTTTAATATGATGAGGTTTATTTATTATAACGCTGATATTTACAGATAATGAATGAAAATAGATGATAATGAATGAAAGTAGATAATAATGAATGAAAGTAGATAATAATGAATGAAAGTAGATAATAATGAATGAAAGTAGATAATAATGAATGAAAGTAGATAATAATGAATGAAAGTAGATAATAATGAATGAAAGTAGATAATAATGAATGAAAGTAGATAATAATGAATGAAAGTAGATAATAATGAATGAAAGTAGATAATAATGAATGAAAGTAGATAATAATGAATGAAAGTAGATAATAATGAATGAAAGTAGATAATAATGAATGAAAGTAGATAATAATGAATGAAAGTAGATAATAATGAATGAAAGTAGATAATAATGAATGAAAATAGATAATAATGAATGAAAATAGAAAATAATAAATGAAAATAGAAAATAATAAATGAAAATAGAAAATAATAAATGAAATTAGATAATAATTAATGAAAGTAAATAATAATGAATGAAAGTAGAAAATAATGAATGAAAATAGATAATCATGGCCACAGATTAATCAGTTGTCATATTCTCACGTATAAGTCGTTCGTCAGGATCTAGACTTGATAGCAAAGTGGATTTTCCTTGAATTTTTTATTTCCACAAAAGAATCTCGCAAAAATTCATGTTCTATATTATTGAAAAGTGAGGATGTCATACTGCAACTCCACAAGTATTATATTCTAGACTTTGAATTTGAGTTAGGTTAATCTACAGTACTTTGAATTAGAGTTAGGTTAATTACGTCCGCTTTATATCAAATCGTCATTATCAATATGAAGACGCCATTTCCCTTTATTCAATTTATTCATATCGTAATGGAAGGAACATGGCAAATCCAGATGCTACACACCAAACTAGTCGAGTGGATGGCATTGGACAGAGGGAAGGAAGGAAGGAAGAGAGGAAAAGCTTCAATTTTGCCTTTTAAAAACTATCATTCTCCAGGTTGATGGAGATTTGTGGAACGAATCAAAAGTCAGCCTTGTGTGAAGAGGCCAATGGAATATAGAGCAGCGCCGAGGCAAAAGATGCGTGCAGTGATTGACGGACCAAGAGTGAATGCCGAAGGAGAAGAGACGGACGAGAATTCAACACTGGCACCGGATTTGTTGCCGTCAATGAAAATCGAGGTTGTATCCGAACATGGTGGAAGGAAGGAAGGAAGAATGAATGAATGAAAATCAAGTGTGTATCTGAACAACACGAAGGAAGGAAGGAAGGAAGGAAGGAAGGATGAAAATCAAGTGTGTATCTGAACAACACGATGGAAGGAAGGAAGGAAGGAAGGATGAAAATAGAGTGTGTATCCGAACAACACGAAGGAAGGAAGGAAGGAAGGAAGGAAGGCCCCTGCAGGAAAAAGGAATGAAGTCCATCTGGAGGAATGCCAGGCCTCACTCGGAACAAAACACTAACACCTACCACGGTACATACACCTGCTCCAATTCCCAGGCAAGGGGGTCCGAGCAGCGAGGGAGGGTCCGACCTACAGTATACCAGTCAGTCAGTACCGGCGTCATTTCTAGATATTGGAACACACGGACACAAGGGGGAACGAACTCGGCAAGGCAGGAAGGTCCGAGGCATTTTGTAAACAATAGGCTGCTGCGATATACTTCTGACTGTGGCATTTTCTCTTTCGAATTAGAGTTGGTCATTATTTTCTCTGTTGATAAAGTGTTGTTGTTGTTGTTGTTGTTGTTGTTGTTGTTGTTGTTGTTGTTGTTGTTGTTGTTGGTGGTGGTGGTGGTGGTGTTGTTGTTGTTGTTGTTGTTGCTCATGGATGTTATATTGAACTGATTCCTTCATTCCGGTTCATGTGATCATACTCAAACAAGATTCAAGACAATATAATTTCCTTTCATTATTCAGAATACGGTTAGCTTGATTTAGAGACTTTTCACTATATTTGTTAATGAGGCATTCTTAGGTTTTGGGTGATAAGGAACAATCCCATTATTTCTCAATGAAAGAAAAATTCCGGATATATGCATTGACTGAACCGTATTAAAGCATCTCTTAGAAACACTGCTTTCGTTACGTATATATTACATTTAATCATGGCAATAAATATATTGGATACATTAGTTACAAAGTAGTGAGACCAATTTTATTCATATACGCAGAATGAAATATGGTGAAGAGAGAAATATGAATATGTTTGCTAAATATATTCCAGGGAGATAAAAGTCACGAGAAGAAAATATATACGAGCCGGAAGAGATGACAAGAGAAGCATTCACGATAAAACACGGTAAAGAAAGGTATGCCGAGTGGGATAAATTCAACAAGGATAAAAGTCGGGGAAAGAAAATTTATGCGAGTCAAACTTGTTTTTGCAACTTCCCCTCGACGTGGCTTGGCGTTCCCGGCTGGAGCGACGCCCCCTTACCCTAACCCCCAACCCTACCTCCCCCCCTCCCCTCCACAACGCTTGCTATCTCTCCCTTACCGCTGCCTCCTCCTCCTCCTCCTCCTCCTTTTCCCTCCTCCTCTTCCCTCCTCCTCTTCCTCTTCCTCTTCCTCTCTTCCTCTTCCTCTTCCTCTGACCTCCTCACCCTCTTCCCTCCGTCTCTTTCCGCTTTCACCTCAGCCATAGTTATATTTTTTCCTCTCTCTCTCTCTCTCTCTCTCTCTCTCACTCTCTCTCTCTCTCTCTCTCTCCTCTCTCTCTCTCTCTCTCTCTCTCTCTCTCTCTCTCTCTCTCTCTCTCTCTCTCTCTCTCTCTCTCTCTCTCTCTCTCTCTCTCTCTCTCTCTCTCTCTCTCTCTCTCTCTCTCTCTCTCTCTCTCTCTCTCTCTCTCTCTCTCTCTCTCTTTTATATAATGTACAGTACAGTATATATATATATATATATATATATATATATATATATATATATATATATATATATATATAGTTATATAGTTATATATATTATATATTATATAGTTATATAGTTATATAGTTATATAGTTGTTATATAGTTATATAGTTATATAGTTATATATATTAATTATATATATATAGTTATAATGAAATCCAATTTATCTATCAATCTTTCAATCTTATTCACCTTTCTATATATCTATTTCTCCTTCTCTCCCCTCGTCTCCATCTCTTATTGTACACGTCCAATATTTCTGACACTCGTACTGTCCGTTCCCCCACGCAAACACCCTCATGTATGTATGTACCAGGTTCCTGTTTGTATATCCTGCAGCAACCACCCTCTCGTCCTGGCCCCACCGACCCACACACCCACCCACCCACCCACCCACCTCTCTACAACCCAACCCACACTCCCACCCACCTCTCTAATACCCAACCACCACACACACCTACCCACCTCTCTACAACCCAACCCACACACACACCCACTCACCTCTCTACAACCCAACCCACACACACACCCACTCACCTCTCTACAACCCAACCCACACACACACCCACTCACCTCTCTACAGTCCTATCCACCCACCCACCTCTGTACAGCCCCACCCACCACTCCATATTTCCTGGGAACTATCTCTGCGGGCCTCCACTTCCTCCTCATCCTCATCCTACCTTGCTTTTCCCTCCTGCAGGCTTGATATTTTTTTAGAGAGTTAATGCCTGATGATTCATTCCCCTCACTCCTCCCTTTATAACTTGATTATCTTCTGTGGTGTTCTGTTTGTGTCCTTCCCTTACAACACAATTCTTTAATAGTACCTCGAGTTTAAACCTCCTGTATTACCTACCTTATTATATTATTATCTTCTCTCCTCCTATATTATTTCCCTTCATAGTTTCCCCTTTCCTTGAACTTCCTCCTTCCTTGCCTTATTTTCTTACTTCCTTACCTTCTCTTCTTCCTTGCTTCATACCATATTTTCTTTTCCTCCCTCATTCACCCTTCCGGCTCTTCCTCAGCCCTCCCTCCATCCCTCCCTCCCTCTCCATCTCAAGCAAGCTCACCACTACTCCTCCCTCACCAACCCCTCACCCCACCCCCCCACTCCACAAACCCCACAGACCCCTTTGCTTTACTCCGCCTGGTCCGCCTGTAACATCCAACTTTGCCAGAAATGTGGCCTGATTCACGGTCAGGTATGTTTCTCTGAATTATGGCTCCACAAAAGTTTTCCCCCACGATGCAGATTCTAGTCCTGGAAATTGAGAAAATCCAAATACCTCTCTTGGTACTGGGACCTCGGCTTTATTTCCAAGTCTCCGTCGATACAGGGATATTTTTCTTATTCGGTTAGCGGAGGGTAAGTTCTCTCGATATACTAAAGAACAAAACAGACAGACAGACAGACAGACAGACAGACAGACAGACAAGTGAAACAGCCCCCCCAATAAACATTATGATTGAAGCGTAATAGGACACGAAGTCTCATCAAAACTTATACTCTATGAGAGACCGGTTTCACTATGTCGGGAGCTGTCGTACATCACTCAGGAAAATATTAGGTTAGGTTAGTGAGGTGAAATATTAAGTTAGGTTAGCGAGGTCAAATATTAAGTTAGGTTAGCGAGGTCAAATATTAAGTTAGGTTAGCGAGGTCAAATATTAAGTTAGGTTAGTGAGGTGAAATATTAAGTTAGGTTAGCGAGGTCAAATATTAAGTTAGGTTAGCGAGGTCAAATATTAAGTTAGGTTAGTGAGGTCAAATATTAGGTTAGGTTAGTGAGGTAAAATATTAAGTTAGGTTAGCGAGGTCAAATATTAGGTTAGGTTAGCGAGGTCAAATATTAGGTTAGGTTAGCGAGGTCAAATATTAAGGTAGGTTAGCGAGGTCAAATATTAGGTTAGGTCAGCGAGGTCAGAGTATGTCAAACCAGGCAAACTATGTGAGGTCAGGAATACTTAAGCTTGACAGACCAAGTGAGTTTAAGTTAGGTCAGAAGTGATCAATTTATGTATAGTTAAGTCAAGTTATCGTTAGGTTAGGTTAAATTAGGTCACATCAGGTTAAGCTAGATCACATAGCATTAGGTTAAACTAATTCACTCAAGTTTTGGTCATGTTGGTTACGAAGATATTAGATTAAGTCAGGTCACGTAAATAATACAGATCAGGAAAAATACTGTAGTGTAGACCAATCACACACACAAACTCACATACACACACACACATACACACACATACACACGCACATACACATACACACACACACACATAATAAGATGATCATCATCCTGGGAAGTGAAAAGTAAAGCCCATTTCCCTGTATCATGAGAGACTTGGCAACAATGCTGGCTGGCTCAGTGTGTACCCAGCAGTCGGGGAATATGTACATTTCATGATTGTATACATAAGCTCTCGTATTTTTTTACCGCTCATGGGTATTGCCAGGCTCTGAGTGTTACAGCATACCTGACATTATATATATATATATATATATATATATATATATATATATATATATATATATATATATATATATATATATATATATATATATATATATATATATATATATCGGTATATGACTTCTAAACTATCGCATGAAACATATCACTTTAATGTCACTGTTAGGGGATCTGTTTTGTTTGTCCCTTTAAGTTGAGAATGAACTGTATTTAGCCATTTTTGTGACCGTACACAATGTCATACTAAGTGTTACAGTCGTCATATCGTTTACTGTAACTGGTGTTGCTTCCAGGTTATATTTGATCTCCGTCCATTATCATCAAGTCAAACACCAGACATGTAAGCATTTAAGGAACAACTTTCTAACTCTGAGCGCAAACAAACTTGGCTTCAGCAAATGACTTTAGGCAATTTAATACTCGTGTTTGTTACCGACGAATGTAGTGTTTTTCTCGAAAGCATTGGCTGTCTGGTTTAATAAATATCCGTATTATTCATATCACATTAATATTAAACCAAGACCTTTGATGCCATTTACACCAAAACAAAAATTATATCTTAAAAACCATAAGTTAAAATATGAACACGTGTTTAGTGACTGACAAGAGCTCACTAAAGGACACTGTGATGTAGTCGTAAAATTGGAGGTAAATGAGTCCTTCAAATATGGCCACGAAACACCACCTTATAGATAAAGAACTTGTATCTTGGCATGGTGCAGGAGGAGTCAGAAGCCACCACCATCTCTCATGCATACACGATCACGGGGTCCTTAACGGGAGGGTATATATAGTTCTGACATTTTTGGAGATTATGATTCCTCCAAAGTATTCCAGGCAACAGGATACCATTATTTTTCTTTTTTAACTGGGTGTGTTTTCTGGCATACTTTGGAGGAATCAAGGCACTATAATGTATGTACCAACAAAAGTATACGCTCCCCTTAATAATGACATAAAATTCCCTTAAATATGGCATAAAATTCCCTTAAATATGGCATAAAATTCCCTTAAATATGGCAAAAAATTCCCTTAATAATGGCATAAAATTGCATATAAAAAAAGTGAATAAATAGTTGGTGGTAAAGACGATGTTCTGCCTGGCATTTACATCCCGCCACTCGAGCAGCAGAGGAGAGCCAGGGCCGAGAGCCACTCCTCAGCCCCTCTCTGTCATGCCTACACTGGGAAAAAACATGAAAGCCACTATACTGAACAGCGCCCAGGGAAAAAAAAAAGTTGTAAAATTTTGAGGAGAGAGAGAGAGGGAGAGAATGAGAGAGAGAGACAGAGAGAGAGAAATAGAGAAAAATGAGACACACACAGACACAGACAGACACACACAGAGAGAAAGAGAGAAAAAAAAAAAAGAGAGTAAGGGAGAGAGAAAAAAAATAGAGAGAAAAATAGAGAGAGAGAAAAATAGAGAGAGAGAATAATAGAACACTTACAGTATATAGCACTCAGGAATAGAGGATTTTAAATATCAAATATTCTGTTTCTTCAGGTTTTTTATTCATTTTTATATTTTGGCCTTTCAGTGCAGATATGGTATTTTTGTTTTTGTTAATTCATTGCGTTCCTGTATTCGCTGTAAAATTTGATTAGGTATATATAGTTACGTAAGCAATTTTACATACAATATCTTCGGGTATAACTTCGAATACAATGAAGAGTTATGTATAGCATCTTTACATTAAGTTGAACTGCACTTGTGAAAACTTGTACAATTTTCTAAGAGATATACATATGGTATATCTCTTGGCCTTGGTCTACTGTATAAGATTTAAGACGTGAATGAAGCCACAGGGTACACCTTTTTATCATATCAGATTCTGTACGTATTATTTGGTGGATGTATTATTGAAAACCCACACACTGCAGCGCACATACATCCATTAGACCTGATACACACGAGACGTAAATAAAGGTAAAAGCACTAGCAAAATATTCAGACATAAACACACAAAAGTGCAAACACATCAGAGACCCTAATGCATCGTCACACACACACACACACACACACACACACACACACACACACACACACACACACACACACACACACACACACACACACACACACACACACACACACACACACACACACACACACACACACACACACACACACACACACACACACACACACACACACACACACACACACACACACACACACACACACACACACACACAGTAGAAGCAGCAAACATAAACAAATATATTGAACACCCACAAACAAACAGAAGCTAATGCAATACCCTGGAGTTTTAGGTGCACGTAACCAAAGAACAAAGTCACGAGCCTCTTACCTGAACACCACTCGACTCTCCAGTATTAAAAAAAAATGAGGGTGATAAATCTGGGTGATATAGTCTGGCGTAATAAAAGGTCCCTCGCGATCGGTTTCGTAATATTCCTAAATCGGATTGCAATGCACAATATACGTTATAGCCGGGTGTGTGTGTGGGAAACAGAACTGACATCTCCATCACCTTCTGTTCTGCTTGGTAGTTTGTAAGTATCGAGGCTGTGAGGAAAATTTATCCAAGAAATAATGTATGTATATGATAGAATTGTTGATATTTGGCTTCCAGAAATATACGACCTGTTGAGTTGAGTGTTATAAAATGACATACATAACGAGAGGCAAGAATTTATGCTCTCTAGATTATAAATATATAGTAAACGTTTAGTCCTCCTCAGTCACGTATAACTCCTAACAACACACACACACACACAGTTCCTTTAAAAACACGTCTAATGGGAGAAGCTCTGACATCCCTGACCAATCTATTTGTCGTTTATGGAGGGCCGTAAAAATCAATGAATGGGAGCCCTGACGTTCGGATACTCCCCACGCGACCAATCCCTGACCGTGATACCAGATCTCTACGTTATTCATTGATTTTTACGACCGCCTATATACAATAAAAGAAGGAGGCCCGAGATGCCAGATGCCTCCCAAACGACTCTATTATAACGGGGAAAAAATAAAAGCATGTATACGTACGTTTGGTTGCATGTTTGTTTTGTTTTTTGTCTGTTTTTTTTGTTGTTGTTGTTCGGCCATCAATTGAGATTCACCGTGCCTTTCACTTTGACTGTATACTGATCTTATTTTTTTTTTTTTACCTACCCCCTGAATGAGTTCCTCCACCTGCCTACACGAGTCCATGTTTATATCCCTTTGAATCCGTGGCCAGGCATAATCAAGCTTATCATTCACTCTTGGTTTCTAATGAATGAATCTCTGTGGGTGGGTTGGTTGGTTGGTTTGTGGCTTCCCTTATTACCCTGACTACGACTGTGAAATATTATACAGTAGTTGAAATATATATTAATACATGTAGGCAACGCACTGAAGAGATTTTTATTAGTCAGGTTTCGGAATATATATATATGTGTACGTATTAGACTGTCTTGGTCTCGTTTTATTGTCAATCATCTATCTTTATTCCTACTCTGCCAAGTGTGTGTGTCGCTCTCTCTCTCTCTAAATCTCTCTCTAAATCTCTCTCTCTCTCTCTCTCTCTCTCTCTCTCTCTCTCTCTCTCTCTCTCTCTCTCTCTCTCTCTCTCTCTCTCTCTCTCTCTCTCTCTCTCTCTCTCTCTCTCTCTCTCTCTCTCTCTCTCTCTCTCTCTCTCTCTCTCTCTCTCTCTCTCTCTCTCTCTCTCTCTCTCTCTCTCTCTCTCTCTCTCTCTCTCTCTCTCTCTCTCTCATTCTTTTTTTCCCTCTCTACCACAAGCCAATTCTGCCTTGCACACAGGTCAGCGAGGTAAGGATTTTAATGACACTCGAATTGCAGCGTTTCTATCCAGTTTCCAGTCTGGGTTGGGATGTGGGTTGTTATTTTGCTCCTCTCTTCGCATGTAGGTTTCTCGTTCGTTCGTTACTGAGAGAATATAACTTTTAAGAACCATAACACTTTTTTTTTTTTTTTTTTAGCCATCTGGCTTATACGAAGTGGACTCATTAGGTGTACACTTGCAATCCAAAATTTGTATCCTGATCTTGAAGTTTCGAATCTATTGACATTTTTTGTTATGTTCCGACACTGGACATAGGCTTCATCAAGTCTATTACCGTGGCCCAGGTCAACTGCTACACACACACACACACACACACACACACACACACACACACACACACACACACACACACACACACACACAGACACACACACAGACACACACACAGACACACACACAGGCACACACACACACACACACACACACATATATATATATATATATATATATATATATATATATATATATATATATATATATATATATACAGTGGCTTCAACGAGTATAGTAAACTGTTGTCATTGTGTCTTAAAACGTCAAACCATTAACTATGAAAAAGTGCTCTAAGGACTGGAGGTATATACGGAAGGAAGTAGGGGAAATGAAAGAGAGAATTGGAGCATGCACACACTCAGCTAATAGGGAGAGGCTCGTCTGAATGGAATCTTGACACAGTGAATAGGGGCAGAGTAGAAACCGGGGTGAATGTCGTAGTTCAAGCGTGAAAAATAAGTCACCAGAAGGGAGAGAATACTTTTTTTTGGTACGTTGAAGTGCCTTGATTCCTCCTAAAGTATGTCAGAAAACAGGACCAGAGGAACGAAAATAATGGTGGCCTGTTGCTTGGAATAGTTTGGAGAAATATTTTACTCCGTATTTACCAACACTGTATCTTCCCCTTAATTAAGGACCCTGTGATCGTGTATGAAAATTGGAGGCTCCTGATTCCACCTGACCATACCAGGAAACACACTCCTTCCATATAAGTGGTGTTTGATGGCAATATTTGAAGGACTTATTTACCTCCAATTGTCTGACTATACAATACAGAGTCCCTTAACTCGTTCACACACGGATGAAGTTGGCTAGGCCTATGCTTGTGTCACATTAACAATATAAATATATTCTCTTTAATATATTGGGATTAAAAGAATAATTCTGTATCCTCACAAGAGTAGCCTCATACAAAAGTTATTGATTTTTGTATAGAGTGTTTAACGTAGAAATTAAAATCTTGTGGAATTGAACTTAAAAATTAATGTGGTGGAAATTTAGGACAATTATGGAAGGTTTACAAAAGGTGCATTATATACAATACTTTATATATATATACGGTATATATATAAGTCGACGATTTCCCGTGTATAATTTTGATTGTTTACTTTTTTCTTTTCTTTTTAAAGTTGCTTCAGAAATCATGGTTACTTTCCCTCTTCACTTAAAAAAAATTAATATATAACTTGGCTAATTTAATGAACGTTCAGTATCGAAGCTCATGCAGTAATTAAGTTCTGTAAAATCTTTTCCAAATTAGACGGAATGGAATCATATCAACATCATTAATTTGGGAGTATTAGAGAAAAATCATAACAAGGAACTGTGAATTTTGGATCCAAATCAAGTAACGAAAAGCATCAAGGAATTCAGAAAGTCCAAGAAATAATATTAAACATAAATATATTAGCTGAAGGGTCTATAAATTCAGGAAACCATTATCCATATTTTACTAAGAATATTGTTTTCGTACTCCGAATGTTAATTAAGTATTTCAACCAATTAGAAAATAAGCAAAACCCTCTTCCTGAAATGTCACACAAAAAAAAATATATATAATTATAATGGTCTTTGATTATAATAAATTTTAGAATTAGTGGAGTTGAAAAGTAATGGATCTATTTATACTTCTTCTTCGCCTCACTAACTTGGGGAATTATTTTGAGGTCTGGAAGAGGAATGAAAAAAGCCTCTACGATTACAGTTTTCAGTCGTCGCCTCAGGACCAGTCTATCACGTTTAGTCAAAGGGGAAGATCAAGAGTTTCTGAGTTTAGTAGAGACCCTGTATAAAAATAATTGGTTGTGTGCTAATCTGTTCATAAACATAATAATCCCTTGCCTTCATATCTCCTAACAGCAACAGCAAAGTCATATGGCACCCGAGGAAGAAAAAGTTGATTGATGGGTGAGGCAGTAATCACAAAGGTAACAAACAGATGATGTAAGCTAAAGGGACTGTAGTAGCAGGAATGTATGAGAATTACAGGTACTTCATGCATGTCCTTGCAACTCTCGTGTAATTTTCTCCTATATTTCTCTATAATCCCCGCCCACCAGTGCTCTGAAAAGAAAAGACAAGACGCAAAGAAAGCCAGAGAGAATGTATATAAGGTAGGGAGAGAAAAGGTCTGGAGTGAGATACGATATGGCCGATAGTGAGAGATTGCAGGGGGAACGAGCCACTTAGGGACCCCCGAGCCTCTCTATGGGACCTTCTATAAGAGCCTCCATCTACCCTTCTTTCCCTTCTCTGTGTAAAATAGGGCAGTCTGTACCCCGCCGGAAAATATATATCTAGCGAGGTACAGTCAGAGGCGTAAGGTTGTTTTTCGTTGATCTTCGGAGCGTGTTTGTTGTTGTGACGTGGGAAACTTTTGGTGTGTTTTCAATTCGTCGTCGTGGTTTATACATCGTAACTGCGATGAACAATTATTTAACCATCGGGTGGTATTAGAGATTGTCCATTTGTCTACTACACTCGTACAGTACTTAAGGTAGTAATTCTTTTTTGGTACATTGGAGTGCCTTGATTTCCTCCAAAGTATGCTAGGAAACAGGACCAGAAGAGCAAAAATAATGGTGTTCTGTTGCTTGGAATAATATGGAGGAATTCAGTTGCTCTAGATTTACCAACACAAACAAAACTTCCCCCTTAAAGCTCTCCCTGTATAATTTTGTAGATCCAACTTCAAAACCTTATTCTTGGCAGCCTTAAAGATGGACACGTAAAATTCCAACTTTTGTCTGTGGTCCTACAAGGAACGTATAGAGATGCAAATGTCAGTATGAGTCTGGGAACTGAATAGGGTTGGAGTCGAGAGTTGTGGTGGGTTCCTCGCCTGGTTTAGCTGAGGACACGAGACAGTCACAAGCAGGACCTCCGATGCAGATTCTCTTGAACCCATGATAAATTCAAAACATGTACGCATTTCATCATATCAAAAAGCAATTATTGATATTAAGCTTTATGTATTAAATGTAATGACTTAGGAAAAATGCATTAATTGAAAAGTATAGATGAAAATGACGCTACGAAACGGGAGAATAGATGAAACATACAATACACGTGAATATTTTGTGTCTTGAATACGGTATACGGTAAGGACCATCAAACGAGTCATTGGTGTGTATGTAATGTGTATGAACGAAAGGTTGCGTTACGTATAGAGTGCTTGACTTGATGTGACCCTGACACTTTCATAAATATTGTCTCCTGAGTTCCTGGTGACGCCGTGTGCTTCAAGGTTATGGCATCTCCAGCAAAAGTTGGCCGCACCTTATACGCTTGGCATAGGAATCCAATATTTGTCTTTACCTATTGACGATGAATACTTGCACGGGACGATAAAGCGAAATTACGCCAGAGCAGCGGTTTAATGTTTATGTGATGTTTAGAGTGTCTTGTTTCTGTCACAATACCGGTAAGCTATGCCACAGTTGTTGTTATATATACTGTTGTTATATATACTGTTGTTATATATACTGTTGTTATATATACTGTTGTTATATATGTACTGCAAGTCCACCTTATTCTCCACTACAGTAGACTCCATTTGTACTTTATCCACCTGTCAATGTTCAGTCCTTCACTTTTTCTTCGAGAGACTTTGCCCCTCTCTGACTCTGATGTAAGGCAATATTATTAGTGAGGGAAAGCCGTAACAGTGATTCTGGCTCATTAGTTGAAGTTTTAGGGATTCAAACTTATAATACAACACTGTAATTAAATGTGACGGCGTTCGGTGGTGAAATATATTAGTGTACTCGACCATTGATCCCTTTTATGTACTGTACTAAAGGGTTTTAATAGACTTAGCGAAATAGGTTAATGAAGGCCAAAGGTTCCAACACATAACTGATTAACAATGGGTTTGGAAAGCCAAGTAATTTATACGATAAATCCTCCATTAATTCATATTTATCGCAAAGTGCACATATTAATAATGTAATGACTACTGTAGATTAAACTGATATTCTGACTGATAGGAAGTTATGAAAACACATCATCGTCTGATATTATTAACTTTCTAAATTTGTTTCTCAAAAATATGATCAGTAATAATAATATTTTTCATTATCACCAGTTATGATTACATTCTACTCGTACATATTATATCTCCTGTCAACACAATGGCAAATGTACGAAGAAACATAATATAATGAACCTTATTTATACCTCTGACGGAGAAACTAGAATTGCAGTTATGATTTTCCCCTCAGTTTGTCATTTTCACCTTGTTGCATTCAGACATTATTTTCCCCTCAATGTTGTCCTCAATTTTTTCCTTCCCACAATTTGTCACTTTCATCATGTTGCATTGAGACATTATACAGAATAGTATTTTTGTCAACACATGGACTGTATACATCATCGATATTAAGTAGTCTGGCTCACGCTTTTCCCATTTCCGTCGCGTCCATCATTGACATCAAAACAGGACGATAAAACCAACCTCAGATAATCCTGGAGAAGTGAGTTTACATATATATATACATAAGTCAGAAACTGTTCCCTCTGCTCTGCCATTCAGCCAGGTCTTGGTAATAATAGATTCAGGCCTGGGCAGACGATAGCGTGTTTACCCTACATGTAGTACCTTATGATTTAGGGCCACGAACTATTTTTCAACTCAACCCCACCCACCAAAAAAAAAAAAAAAAAAAAAAAAAAATATATATATATATATATAATAATAATAATAGTAGTAATAACTTGATCACGTGGAACTAATTAATGCTCCGAGTTCCCATGATTAGCCTGTCGTCGCGTCTGGTGTAATTAGGTTGCATCATCAGTGTCATCAACCCTCGTAAATAATAGAGGGTCGATATTCACTCTGTGCATCATAATACATTTTTTTGTCTTTTTTTTCGGTTGTGGAGTTGATGGAGATGTTGGTGGTTCGTCTTATGTCGTTAATTTAGGCGGAGGGGGAGTTTTTTTTTGTTTTTATGATAATTCTGGAGCAACAAATGAATCCTCCAAACTATTCCAAGCAACTGAACACCATTTTTATTTGCTCTTCTGGTCCTGTTTCCTAGCTTATTTTGGAGGAGTCGAGGCACTCCAATGTACCAAAAACGAACGAATTACCACCTTAATTATTAAATCTGGAGCGACTGATTCCTTCCAACTATTCAGGGCAACAGGATACCATTATTATTGTTTATCTTATCTTGTTTTTCGTGGCATATTTTGAAGGAATCAAGGCACTCTAAATGAACCAAAAGTGTACTGCCCCCCTTGATTAATTAAGTACAAAAAGAGGGACCAATTGGTGAGTGGTATTATGATGTCGACTTTGTGATAATCCTAGTTGGTGATACGGGAAGAGGAGTTTGTCATTTAGTAGACAGTTTAATATTTTCTATTCCTCCCACCTTATTATTATTATTATTATTATTAGTAGTAGTAGTAGTAGTAGTAGTAGTAGTAATAGTAGTAGTAGTATTAGTATTAGTATTAGTAGTAGTATTATTGTATTTATCTTTTTTTTTTTTTTTTTCTCCGAAGTGAAACAATATTGAAGACCAAAGTTTAAAAGCTATTTTTTTTAATTAAACCATAAATAGCACCTTATATTTCCAAACCACACAAAAATCCTCGTCGTCTGCATGAGAGTTAAAAGAAAAGATAAAAATACCAACATCATTTAGCTTGCCTTGCTTACAATATCAACCTTGCATACAGTAGGCTACATAACTTCAGCTTGTGCTCTTATATTGAGGCGGCAGTACAGTATTGGTAAATCTGGAGCAGCTAATTCCTCTAAACAATTCCAAGCAACGGGCCTCCATTATTTTAGTTTATATGTTCCTGTTTCCCGGTATACATTGGAGAAAATGTTAATATAGGCACTTTAATGTATCAAAAATATAATACTCCCTAAAACATAAAATCAAACATTTATAAAAATATGCACGTCGATGACAATAAACACAAACAGGAGTTATTATCATCTTCTTCAGGACCCTGTGATCGTGTATGAGAATTGGAGGCTTCTGATTCCTCCTGACCATGCCACGAAACAAGCTCCTTCCATGTAGGTGGTGTTTAGTGGCAATATTTGAAGGACTTGTTTGTCTCCAATATTCTGACTACATCACAGGGTCTTATAAATGAAAGGGTTTTGTCAGTGCTGCTAAAAGGATATAGAATATTGCATACACTTCTCCCTGCATGGAAGCAAAGGAATTTATTTATTTTTTCTCTCTTTTTCTCTCAGTGTAAGAAAAGAATACGTACAGTACTGCCAACGAAGGGATTTAAAACTGTTATCTTCTCACACAAGGGAAAGGAAAGTGGAATGAAAAATAGAACAAAAGTATACAGTATAAGCTGAAAAAAAAGACTTATTTCTCATTCAAAAAGAACAAACTGTGTTAAATGGGACATAAAACTTACACTTAAACTCTGTGGCTTCAACCAACAAGATAATCCTCTTTACCAAAAGGGAATGTTTAGAACTTGTTAACTCATTTACATAACTTCATTATGAACACCAACTTCGTAACTTACAGTGTATCGTGTATAGGAATTGGAGGCTTCAGATTCCTCCTGTCTATGCCACGAAACATGCTCCTTCCATATAGGTGGTGTTTCGTGGTGATATTTGAAGGACCCATTTACCTCCAGTTTTTTTACTACATCACAGGGTCCCTTAAGATAATGTTTATTTGCATTCTATTTCTATATAAGTATATTTATTATGGGGATTATGTTACTGTTATAGATGAATTAGTGAATTATTATGAGAAAATTCAGTTTGCTAATTCTGTCAACTGTCTTGCAATCTTCTCTGGAAACGGTATATTAGAAGTTGCTTAGAATTTGCTTAGTGTTTCACGGCCTCGGTTTGCATTTCAAAGTATAATTATAAGCAAGGACTTACTGCCTGACTTAGTTCTGCTTCACGTATGATATAAAAAAAAATTGGGACATTATGCTGACAATATTGAAGGTAATTAATTGAGAAGAGTTACCCATTATTTTTTCACATGTATTAGAAAAATGAGAACCACTTCTTCTCCGTGTAATTTATTTTCGTACCCGCGACTTTCTTGTGAATAAATTTACTTCCCGTGTGTTGCTGCATCACCTTTAAAGCAACAGTTAATTAACTTAAATAACTCCAATCTGAAAATATATTCAAGCCTGAAGCGTAAATTACCGTATTAATTTAGACCTAATTAATTTCGAGAGGCTTCAGGTTTACAAAAATAAACAGTTCTTAATTGTTGTGTGGAACTTAATAAATCTTCAATATTATTATGCAACTTTTAGTAAAAAATTAAAATATGTTAATAAAAAAGGGATTTTTTTTCTCTCTTTTTCATAAGACTAATTCGTGCACATTATTGAAGGGAATTGCATAATAGGTTTTGGTGGAGCACTGCAACGGACTCATTACTGTTACTTGAAGCTGAAACAGAAATAAGAATACCGGGAATTTTTAATGAAACGTCTGCAACAAAGGAACTGGAAATGAGACTCCTAATCACATTCTTGAAAAATTCCTGACAAAAACTATTAAGGCTGGAAAATGAACTCTCCAGTGAAACCTGTACGAGGAATAATTTCTTGTTACTCACGGAGGGGGATAAATGTATAGTGGGTGAACTGAAGGTTACTTTACAACAAAATGGGGATACATGTAGTGGGTGAACTGAAGGTTACTCTACAACAACACAAATGGCTTCATGGGATGCTGTGATGTATGTAAGAAAATTGGAGGTAAATGAGTCCTTCAATTATTGCCACGAAACACCACCAATAAGGAAGGAGCGTGTTTCGTGGCATAGGCAGACAGAATCAAAAGCCTCTTGAATTGAAAGGTCTCTGATTCCTCCAAACTGTACCACGAAACAGATCAACAATTAGTACTGTACCATTGAGGGCGTCTGTTTTCTGGTAGAGTTTGGAGGAATCAAAGAACTTCCAATTTTCTAACAAGAGAATATCCCCCTAACTGATGTCAATATGCGACGTGTGTGTGTGTGTGTGTGTGTCTGTGTGTGTGTGTGTGTCTGTGTGTGTGGTGTCTGTGTGTGTGTGTGTGTGTGTGTGTGTGTGTGTGTGTGTGTGTGTGTGTGTGTGTTTCTGTGTCTGTGTGTGTGTTTCTGTGTCTGTGTGTGTGTTTCTGTGTCTGTGTGTGTGTTTCTGTGTCTGTGTGTGTGTTTCTGTGTCTGTGTGTGTGTCTGTGTGTGTGGTGTCTGTGTGTGTGTGTGTGTGTGTGTGTGTGTGTGTGACATTTTAGTGACAGACTGCGATGTAGTTTCATTAAGTAAGTTATATATTGCCTCATAAAATTTACAGTAGTTAAATACCAGCAATTGTTGAGCCTATGGAAATATGCATGACAAGTGTGACTCCGGTTGTGTTCGTACAGTACAATAATCATTCGTGTCGTCAGTTTTATCATTCTGCATCAAAATGAAAAAAAAAAAAAAAAAAAAAAAATGAAAAAAAAAAAAAAAAAATTGGTTCTGACAGGTATATATATATTTGTTGTGTGGACATGAACGATGATTCTCTGCAAAATAAAAACGAGTGAAAAATGAAAGTCCATCACTCACTCAGTAAAGCTTAACAGAAGTTAATATTAAAGTTAGTTCAATACACACATTGAGGGAGGCTGACAGCGTAGTGCCTCCTCCTCCTCCTCCTCCTCCTCCTGTTCCTCTTCCTCTTCCTCTTCCTCTTCCTCCTCCTCTTCCTCTTCCTCTTCCTCCTCCTCCTCCTCCTCCTCCTCCTCCTCCTCCTCCTCCTCCTCCTCCTCCTCCTCCTCCTCCTCCTCCTCCTCCTCCTCCTCCTCCTCTTCTTTCCAAAATTCAGTCCCATTGTGGTTGTTTTTCTAACTGCATAATCTTTTCTGACTGCCGGTAATTACTCTGCATATAACAGGAAAAACACACACACTCCAATCTTGTTATTT
Organism: Petrolisthes manimaculis; assembly: GCA_034508575.1. NCBI lineage: Eukaryota > Metazoa > Arthropoda > Malacostraca > Decapoda > Porcellanidae > Petrolisthes > Petrolisthes manimaculis. Next base: position 222,694 of record JAWZYT010003349.1, read on the forward strand.
CAAAAGCAGAGGCAGAATTTCATATTTGTTCACATTACAAAATAAGTTTACATTTGTGCCGTTTTCTCTTCTTGCAAAAAAAAAAAAAAAATGAAAAGAGAAAAAGAGATAATATGAAGAAACGTGAACATCAAAATCGAAATTTCGTATCTTTAAGACAATAATTGCAAGCAGATTCATGTATACTTGTTCGTTCAAAGCCACTATTCAATATCAAATAAAGTGGTGAGGTCTTACAACTCTTTCCACCATCACAACTACAGTATAACCCTCAGTGCAGTATACACTATTCCAGGGTAAACATTGTACCACCATAACTACTGCCAACCCAACGCCCTCGTGCATGCTTACCCAGGATAAGAAAAAAACATTGCACCAAGCTCAGAGAAAGAACTGGATGGGGGGGAAAATACGCACATTACACGAGAGACAAATGAAAATGAATGTGCTGAAAACTGCAGCCTTGGAGGACACGGAAGATGCTCTTAAGAAAATGAAAGAAAGGAAAAGGAATGTGGTTGGGGAGAGAGAGAGAGGGAGAGAGGGAAGAGGACCGTATTACTATTGAATTAATTAAAGAGGGAAGACAGACTGTGGCTTGGGTTGTGTTGGGTTGAGTTGGGTGAAGGAAAGGTTGGTCATGCAGGCCTTTGATCTTATAAGACAGACTGTGGCTTGGGTTGTGTTGGGTTGGGTTGGGTTGGGTTGGGTTGGAGTGAAGGAAAGGTTGGTCATGCAGTCCTTTGATCTTATAAAACAGACTGTGGGTTGTGTTGGGTTGTGTTGGGTTGGGTTGGGTTGTGTTATGTTGGGTTGTGTTGGGTTGTGCTGTGTTGGGTTGTGCTGTGTTGGGTTGGGTTGTGTTGGGGAGGAGTGGAGTGAAGGAAAGGTTGGTCATACAGTTGTTTGATTTTATAAGGAATGAATGAAGAGTTTTTCTGTCGTGGAATGATCACAGTTTGCTCTTATATTATCTTTGTCTTCCTGAGTTTTCTTATTTTTTCTTGCTTTCCTTTTTTTCCCTCTCTGTTCTTTAATTTTAAGCAGTTATTTGGTATTAAGTTAAAGATTTTAATATAATCATTTTTATGTTTTTAATATGTTCAATTTTCTCTTATTTCTTCTAAATGTGGGTATAGAGACGAAAATACTAATATAATACCGATATAGTTGCTAATATAATCATGATAGATAAAATGAGATAATTATAGGGAGGGGAAAGATAAATCAAGTCAACAGCAACGAAGAAATAATGAATACAGACTGATTTAATCTTCCACAATAAAAACATTAGATTATTCGCTAATTGAGGGAAATGATAAGATATTTTATTCTGATTTCTGAAGAGTAATAACAGTTCAATTTTGTTATAATTTAAGGAAATGAAGAAACTCTGCAAATTTGGAAAGATTTCCCTGACATTAATATATTCTTCTCTTCTTAACCTTGACACACGAAGGTTTTTATGGTTACCAAAATACACACAGTTAAGATTAAATGCACATTCTGCTTCCGGCTCAAAATTTATGGGTTCATGTAAACTATGTATAAGAGGACGAACATTTTTTTTTTTTTTTTTTTTTTTTTTTTTTTTTTGTGTGTGTGTGTGTGTGTGTGTGTGTGTGTGTGTGTGTGTGTGTGTGTGAAAGATCTGTGATGGACTTGGAATACGAATAACAAACAATCACTCAACCTTTAACTACCTCTTTTTTTTACATGGATAAATAAAGTCAAAATACGGTCATTTTACTGATAAAGAAGCACCTTGAAGAGTCGAAAATTGTGTTCACTTCTAGTTTGGCATTATGAATATTTGAGAACATTACCAGCTGTGCCACCACATGCAGTTCACAGCAGTTGTATCACTATTAATATTATTATTTAAAAACGGAGCTACAAATTAAACTGGAGAGTCAGAGAAATTAACTCTCTCAGAATAACAATGGCGCTTTGCATTGTGGATTTCTCTGCACACATTATAGTGTATATAGCACACCTCTGAAAATATTTCTTTAACTCCCTCCTTGTAGAATATGTAATTAATATATATAACCAGATCTTGAGAGTCTAGCAAACATATAAGCTATGTAAAATGTATGAATGCATGTGTAATTGTACTTAAATGTATGAATGAATGTGTAATTGTACTTAAATGTATGAATGAATGTGTAATTGTACTTAAATGTATGAATGAATGTGTAATTGTACTTAAATGTATAAATGAATATGTAATTGTACTAATGGGGGTCATGTGTTGTAGACGAATTATATGGAGGGCTACATCTTCCTCCAACTTGTGCCAGGAAACAGATTAGTGCCACAGTATGTGAAGGAACGAGATGTTGTGTAGAACAGCTTGAAGGAATTTGTAGCCACCCACACAACTCACCCACAACAAAATGAATGGTCCCCGTCAGACAACTGTATGCGTCATCTACTCCATCATTTTCCATTCATTTCACAGCCACTAACTAATAGGTGTAACGAAAGTCAATTTAAACTAACAATTGTGAGTGGGATGTAATTTCAAGGTATACCAAGTTGAGTACATGGGAGGCGTAGCGTATCTATGTATATGTGGTACAGTTGTGTTTGTTTACAAGGTAAGTTTACGGTGTGAATGTGCAGGTCTGGGCTGCTTCTGCTCATTTACATAATTTACATGGGGAACTTACGATGTAGATAAACACACTGGTGCAACATATACCTTACCTAGAAACGCCAGACACTACCCAGTTGTAAGTGTAGGTGTTTCAACATAAAGCTAAATTATTATACAGTGAGAGTTGTACAATAAAACAGAAACCCTGTATATTTTAGTTTTTCTGTATTTCTTCGATGTTCTCGTGAGTGCATTTCATTTATTTTTATTTTACTCCGATATTTTTCACATACTACAGACACTATTATTCTGAAACGTTGCCCATTCGACCCTGTGTCTGCTCCACGTCAATTTGTTCTGTTAGCAATTATACGTGTTAACGAAGATATTCAATAAAGTTTGGATAGACAGTCGACAGCCTAAATTCAGTTCACTACTACGAGTATAATATTATTTGTGTCTGTATTTCAACGTTACATTCTGAATTAGTTTCCAATAATGAGTAGCAATTATTGGTAATGCTATATAATTCGTGTGAAGATTATTTTTTTGTTTTGCTTTTATTTCATTGATTCAGGACAATTTCTGCTCTTTGTTTTATGCACTTCGACCTGAAACGAGTTATTGCTGGCGACTGTCAGTATGAAAATCATATTGTAGCTTCAAATGTCCTCGGGAATAATTTCAGCAAGACAGCAGGAGAGACATAAATTAAATCAAAGACCGAACATTGCCTGACCATTGTAACCGTCTGTTCTCACCTCGACACAACTGAATGATTAAAACTGTTGGTGTTGGCGTGTGATACCTTCGTCAATAATGTGTGTGTCAGGAAGGTTAATATGCACAGTATGTGTAGGGAAGCTTACAGGGGGAAGTTGATTATTCAGCACACTGGACTTTAGATTCATAATAAAGGTCGTGAAGGCAGTATGATACCTGGGATTAATTGATTGATTGATTGATATTAGGCGCTGCAACAGCGAGGTCATATAGCGCCAGAAAAAGGTGATAGAAAGGTGTGACAGCAAGCAGTAAGGAAATAGAAAGAAACGAGGAACAGTTGAAGAAGTAAAAGCTAGTGTCTCGGGCCGAAGGGGATGATACCTGAGAACTCTTTGCTCAAAACCTACTGTAGTGAAAGTAAGAATACCATCTCTCATAGTAATCGTCATTTACTATTTATTGAAGTCTTTAAATTGCTCTGAGAACATCAGATCCCATTAAGGGGGCAGTACACGGGTGGTAAATCTGGAGCAAATGATTCCTCCAAACTATTCTAAGCAACAAGACACCATTCTATTTGTCCATCTGGTCCTGTTTCCTGGCATAGTTTGGAGGATCAAGGCACTCCCAATGTACCAAAAGTATACTATCCCTTTAATAAGACTACAAGGATCTGACAACTACATCCTTTGAAAATATAATTAAAATGCTGCGATACATTGACCAACAAACACTCTGGCTACAACAATAATTTTTTTTATCATTATTTGTTTACAGGAAATGAAATACAAAAGTCACTCTTCCATTCACTCGTTGTCAATACCGCCTACGCATTCAATATCGTCGTGTGTGTGGGGGAGGGGGGGGGGGAGGGGGGATTAGGGGGCCTTGAATTGATGCAGTGGGAGGCTAATGCTGTCTCTCCTTTGTTCACTTTGGTCCGAGTTTCGAGACTTTCAACACACCGGCTTCATGATTCGTAGGGCATAACGAGGTCGAGTTCATTTTAAATTTTATTTCTGTTGAACGAGTTGAAATTAGTCGTCTTTGATCCTCAGCTACAGTCATGGTCAAAAGTCCTGTGATCTGGTGAATAAAAGCGAACCATTTGATTGAATCTTATGAGCCAATATTGCAGAGCCCAACGGTTTTAGTTTCGGATTATTTTTCGAAGCCATCTCATTGGAAGGTGTTGCAGGACTATTGACCATGACTGTACAATCACACACCACAGTCCCTACCCCACCTGATTCGAACCCACATTTCGAACCAATGGAGGCTTTGGGTGGGCTGTCGTCTAGAAATCACCTGCTTCAGATCTCGAGCTTCGACTCAGGATGGCTAGGGACTGTAGTGTGAGGTGGTGTGTCAGGGGTCCATTTACTAAGTGCTTCAGCTTCACATGTAACAGTTTCATAGTTCACAGTGAGCTTAGCGAGGCGTCACAATACCTGACTTAATCCGTGGGTGTACCTGTCCCTTCCCTGATTATACCAACATCCTTGTCCTTCGTAACACACGGCAGAGGAAGCGGGTTAATATGATGGTAAGTAAAGGCTCGTTACTGGAAAGACATACAGACTACTAACGTCAGCCACCGCCATGAGACAAGGCCTTGATTAGAAGTGTCAGGGCGATGAGAGAGTCACAGGTATGAGGGGGAAGTAAGACAGTCTCTCTCTCTCTCTCTCCCTCTCTCTCTCTCTCTCTCTCTCTCTCTCTCTCTCCCTCTCCCTCTCCCTCTCTCTCTTTCTCTTTCTCTTTCTCTTTCTCTTTCTCTTTCTCTTTCTCTTTCTCTTTCTCTCTTCCTCTTCTTGGAGTGAGTTTCTCTTCCATTTCTTTATTCTTTTCCTCCTCCTCTACTTCTTCCTTCTCCTTCTACTCCTATTTGTGGTCTCGTGTTAAATTTCTCTCCTTCTGTTACCAAATTTAAACTAAATGGTTACCATAGAACTTTTCATAGTATTAAAAGTTCTGCAGCACAGGTATTCATTAAAATACAAGTGTAATATCATGGCAATTGTTTTACGACTATTTAACATCACATTCTTGTAAAAGATTGCAAGAATATTGAGAACATTATTGTCCTTAGCTACGTTTCTTTCCTCACTATAAGGCAATTGTATGTGAACTTAGTTTTGTCCTTAGAGTTGTTTATTTGTGTTGAATAGTTTATATATTTTTCATATGTTAATCGTTAATGGTCTTCAGGAAGATGCTGCATAAAAAATGACAACCACGTTCACAATCTACATACATTTCGGGAGGACTGCATCGAGAATAAAATTATTTTATGCTTCGTATTTCCTGCCAAAAATATATGCCAACTAATAAATGGTTTGTCGAGACAAGAAGTAGATCAACAAGTTATGGAAAATATAAACAACTAAGCAAGTTTACGATTAATCTGCTATACCATTCATTAATTAATTTTCACTCCCTCTCTTATTCTCATCAAAATGTGAGGAAAAAAAATGAAAACATGAAAACAAGACCAGAATTAAAAAAAAAAAAAAAAAAAAAAACTTCCTTGCTATGACTTTTACGTGCACACAAGACACCCCAAGGACCTACCACGAGTGAGGTTGAACGATGGTGTTGTCTTTTACATGTCACTCTGGTCCCAAGTCTTGTACAAGCTGTTGACTTCTTTCTTCCTTCCTTCCTTCCTTCTTGTGTGGATATCCAACAGTGAACAATGTGTGTAGTCTTTTCTTCCTTTTGGGACGAACGAATTTGTTTGCACACGACTATAATATTCGCGTGCAATCACACCCTCGCACCCCAATCACACACTCGTACCCTAAATGACGAGATTTTTCTGCCTGCAGGTTGTGTAAATGTTGGTTCACTGGAAAGAAAGCCGATGATAAAAATTCTCTTATTTTTCTGTCGCTATTGTAGATATTTTTAGTGTCACCTTTTGACTAGGTAGGAGCCATCACTGACGACAGATCCCTACTACTTCATTTACTTCTTCAGTTTTCAGAAGTATTAGCAAATCGTCTTCAGTCATGTCTCCTCCTCGGGTGTTGAACATATAATATGAAACACTATTATTTTAAGAATGTCCATCATCTCTGTGACACTCTTTCGTTACTCCCGATTCAGGGCGACTGTGACTTAAGACTTCGAATAAAAGTAGTGATGCTGTTTAGTAGAAAGCTCCTCCTCCTTCATATTTGTCTAGATTTATTATTACATCACATTTTCCAACACCACTATAGAATCACCACCTTTGGTTTCTCTTGGCCAGCAATGAGCACTCGAAGAATCAAGGAGACCAAAAATTAAGAATAAAGATGATGCTCGTAACTTTTCTAAGCGGTTTGGTGTGATCGAACTTTTTCCGACGCGATCGCACAGCACAAAAAGCAGCATCCTACGTACGAATTACATGTGATTTTCTAAGGAGCCTTCTGTAGTATACTCTATCTCGTTTATTTTGAAGATTCATATATACGTATAACATTAGTTGCAGAAATATATATGTATCAGCTAATTGTGTCATTATCGATACACACTACAGTATGTTATATATTTTTCAAAGCCAATATTTTGTTCATTCATAACCATTGTGTGACAGAATATCAGGACAACTGACTACAATACTGTACAAGCAAGTAACATATTGATATACTCTATACCTCCATTTAATTCTGACAATAAAAGACTGACATTTACAATCATTCTTTCAGTTTACAAACGATGTGGAAACAGAATAATATACTTTTTCTAACAAAGCTGAGAGATAACTAAGGATAATATTTGACTCTTATGAATATTACTCATATCAGTTATAATGGAAAAGGGGAAAATATGAAGTGTGAGAGAAATAACTTGCTAATGAGGGGGACGACCAACACGACACACACACACCCTTCTTACTCGGCGTCTGGCACTGCACTGATGGTGGCTCGGTGGCACCCACGGCTTCGCGTTCTACTCCATAGAGCTTGACGGACAGACAGACAAACAGACAGAGGGCGCTGCTACTCTCTCTCTCTTCCCCCCCCCCTTCTCCTCCTACCTCCTGTTCCATCATCTCTCCTCACCACCTACCTACCTACCTACCTACCTACCTACCTTTCCTTCATCTCATCATCCTTCCTTTGGCATCTCCAGCCCTCCTATACCTCAAAGATGATTCTCTCTCTTTCTCTTTCTCTTTCTCTTTCTCTCTTTCTCTCTTTCTCTCTTTCTCTTTCTCTCTCATTTACCCAACACTTCACAATTTTTACTCACCCATTATTTTTACCCCATCTATCAATTCCCACCATTTTTCTTCCTTCGTATACCCATCCATCACTTCTCTCTCTCTTCCATTCAACGATTTACTCACTTCTCATATCTCTCCCCTTCTCTCCTCTCCCCTTCTCCTTCCCTTCCCTCCCTTACCCTCATAATCCACTTGCTTTACGTCTCAATTCCCTTTATTTGCTTCCTTCTCACTTCTCCCACTCAAAGTTGCCTATACCTTCTCTTTCTTCCTTCTCTACATCCTTTCCCTTTCCCACATCCCCTTACATCCACACACACATTCTCTCTCTCTCTCTCTCTCTCTCTCTCTCTCTCTCTCTCTCTCTCTCTCGCTCTCGCTCTTGCTCTCGCTCTCGCTCTCTCTCTTTTTCTCTCACTCTCTCTCTCTCTCTCATTGTTTTTTTTACTCACCCTACGCACTGCAGATCCAGCCAAACCTCGTTGCAGACAAGAGACACTCTGAAGAAACTCCACTGCAATCTTGTGTCTCGTAGGTGCCTAAACCTTCAATGCCTTTATGGTTCATAAAAGCAAAAAGACTGACATTTATCGCGAACTCCAAAAAATGAATAAAGATATATATTCTCTACTCATTTATAGCACCGATAATCGTATATTATAATTTTATTATAGTCGACGGTTTTAATAGGTTTCAATTTTACTTGCAAATTATAGTAATTACTCTTTATTTACATTTATAGTATTACATTTTAATACGATGAAAGCTGGCAGGAAAGTTGTTAAGAGTGGTTGTTGTTTAAAGGACCCTGTGATGTATAGTCAGAAAGTTGGAGATAAACGAGTCCTTCAAATAAATATTGCCACGAAACACCACCTATATGGAAGGAGGTTGTTTCGTGGCATGGTCAGGAGGAATCAAAAGCCTCCAATATACATCCAAGAGTACAGGATCCTTAATTAATGGAAACAAACTCAGGTTACAGCATCACCGCATCACCATGGATCATAAATATTACTCTGGGAGAATTGAGTTGGGTTCATTGATGATGTCGGGTGTATTGTAATGAACTTTTTTTTTCGTCCATCACCACGCAAAAAAAAAAAATAAAAAAAAAAAAAAAAAATAATAATAATAATAATAATAATAATAATAATAATATATAAATAAAAAAAATGGTGGGTAGAACTTGACTCCCTATAAACCTTGGATGCTTTTTCTCCAGTCGGCTCAGCAAGTGTGGTGTCTCTCATTACAGGTGCCATTCTACCTTTCTCTGTCCTCACTCTTCACTTAACCTAATGCTCGCTTTCCTTCAAATTACAAAAAAAAAAAAAAATATGCACCCGAAGCCCCAGCCTGAAAATATACCCCCGGAGCCCCCAGCCTGAAAATATACCCCCGGAGCCCCCAGCCTGAAAATATACCCCCGGAGCCCCCAGCCTGACATCTCTTCCCTCACCCCATTCCCCGCCGTGCCTTACTTACATACCGGCCCATTCCGCGTGCCCATGTCCTCGTTACCTAGAGTGTATTCCCGTCAGACAAGCGTTTAGCATCTTAAGTAGGGCGACCCACTCTGACTTCGTCCTTGTCTCACTTTCGCCGCCCTTGTCCTCGCTTCTCCATCCTCTCTTCTCCTCCCCTCCTCTCCTCTCCTCTCCTCTCCTCTCCCGTTCCCCCCCCCCTTCCCTCCTCTCCCGTTCTTTCCCCTCTTCTCTCCTCTCCCGTTCCTTCCCCTCCTCTCCTCCACCTCCTCCCATTCCCCTCCCTTCTCAACTCTCCTCTCCCATTCCCCCCCCTTCCCTCCTCTCCCGTTCCTTCCCCTCTTCTTCTCTCCCGTTCCCCTCCCTTCCTTACCTCTCCCATTCCTTCTCCTCCATTTCCCTCCCCTCTTATTCTTTCCCATTATCCTCCCTCCCCTCCTCTCCCATTCCCCAGGCCCTAATGTCCTGCCTGGTTGTTTTCCCCACTCTCTCTTTCGTTTATCTCTATCTCGCTTTTTCTCTCTCGCTCTTAATCTCTCTCTCTTTCTCTCTCTCGCTCTTTCTCTTTCTCTCTCTCGCTCTCTCTCTCTCTCTCGCTCTTTCTCTCTCTCTCTGCTTCTCTCTCTCTCTGCTTCTCTCTCTCTCTCTCCTGCCTGCTACCCCCTCCACCACCTCTGTTTTTGTGTTAGTTAATCTGGAGCAAGGGATTCCTCCAAACAATTCGAAGCAACAGGTCGCCAGTAGTATTTTATCTTATCTAGTCCTGTTTCCTGACGTGATTTGGAGGAATCAAGACGCTCTTAAACGAACAGAGTGAGGCGTAGGCATGGACGGGGAAAATATATACAACTCCATCCATTACCCACCAACCCACCCACCCACCCACCCTGAGTGAGAGTGGGTAAGCGAGTTAGTGGGAGAGTGATTGAGTGGGAGAGTGTGTAAATGAGTGGGAGGGTGAGTGATTGAGTGAGAGAGTGAGTGAGTGTGTAAATGAGTGTGAGGGTGAGTGAGTGAGAGAGTGAGTAAATGAGTGGGAGGGTGAGTGAGTGACTGATTGAGTAGGAGAGTGAGTAAATGAGTGTAAGGGTGAGTAGGTGAGTGAATGGCTGGATTGATTGATAAAGTAGATGAAAAGATGAATGAATGGAAGAGGGAGAAAAGAAGAATGAACTAGCTGGAGATGAAGAAAGGGAACGATGGAGATTATTAAGAGTGTCGTTGTGTTGTGTGTTGTGTTATGTTGTGTTGTGTTGTGTTGTGTTGCGTTGTGTTATGTTGTGTTTTTGTTGTTGTGTTACTGTGTTGTGTTGTGTTATGTTGTGTTATGTTTTTGTTGTGTTGTGTTATTGTGTTGTGTGTTGTGTTGTGTGTTGTATTGTGTTGTGTTGTCAGCTGTGGCGGGAGGTCAGGCCAGGAACTCGTTGGATGGAAGCGGAAGTGTGAGTGGGAGGAGATGACGTGAATGATGGTGGTGGTGGTGGTGGAGGGGATTATGTGGGTGTGTAGAGGTGATAAAACGTGTCAGTGATAAAGTTAATATAGCTAGCTGCATGTATCCGTGTTTCAATGAGAGAGAGAGAGTGAGAGTATGTGTGTAGGTGTGAGATTATGAGTGAACATCAATGGATAAGTCTGCGTGGGTTGTGAGTGAAAAATAAATGTGTGATAACTTGAATGTCGGTTTGATTGCAAAAGAAAATATGTGTGTGTCTGTGTGTGAAAAAAATAAGGTAAAAAGAGTGAGATAGATAGAAGGAGAGTGAGGAAGGGAGTGAGAGTGAGGAAGGGAGTGAGAGAGAGGCAGGGAGGGAGAGAGAGGCAGGGAGGGGGAGAGAGGAAGGGAGGGAGAGAGAGAGAGAGAGAGAGGAAAGGGAGGGGTGTATCATGTTAGGGAAGGTAACTTAATTATATTTATGAATAGAGCCTACATTATGTGAGCTTGACAAACTACATTACCCCTAATGTTTACATTAATATAATTGAAAATCCTATCTGATAAAAACACAGCACAGTTCATCTCATTCCCTTCGAATAATTGAGGTTTAGTTATCAAGATTATAAAATTTTATACATTTACGCTACAATGTTTAACTTCTCATAAGTTTATATTTACCTTAGTAATATTAATGTTAAGTTTAATTCATGCGGAAAAGATGAGACATAACTGACTAAAACAAATATTTAGCAAACATTATGATTCATAATTAACACATTATTGTACTACGATATTAGCCAAAACCACAACATCCCACTCACAATTCATCCTATTTTTATCACACATTTATCATCATTTCACCACCCTCACAATTCATCATATTATCATCACACCTTATCATCATCACCTCACCATCCTCACAATTCATCATATTATCATCACACCTTATCATCATCACCTCAGAATCCTCGCACAACTAACTATTTATAACATCTCATCATCTCTCCACCACAGTCAGTCTCTCGGGGATAACTTACCTTCCACGCAACAGCAACACCCTACCTACCAAAGTTCACAATAGCTGGTGATGAAGCGGAGCAGGTGAGCTGATGGGGGTTAGCAGGGGAAATATGAGGATTACCCACCGACCTTATTAGACTGGAGGTAATAAGGAACTCAGATTTATGGTCTCACCTGCAGTAGTGGTTGGTTGGGTGGTGGGTCGGTTCGTGTGATGAGGTGAGGTGGAGGCAGCATGCAGTTAGTTAGTTAGTGGTGTGTGTGTGTGTGGGTGTGTGTGTTAGGGAAGATGTAAATGAATATGGTGTGGTGTGTTGTGTGTGTTGTTTTGTGGTGTTGTGGTGTTGTGTGTTGGTTTGTGATGTGGTGGTGTTGTGGTGTGGTGTGGTGTGATGTGTTGAAGTGTTCTAATTGTCATAAATTATTCGGTAACAGATGACGAGAAATTTTTAAAAAGAACAACACACAAACACACATTCTGTCCCAGCCTAAATCCGTTCGAGGGAGGGGAGGAGGGGAGAGAAGATGAAGATAACATAAAAATAAGTGTTGAGGCGTCATGTAACATAGCTCTATTCTCCAGTAAGATGTGATAGTGCCAACTCGAAACCATTGAAGGGGCGTGAGGTGGCAAGGAAAGACAAGGAAGGCTCTGATGAATTTAGAATGCTGGAGTTGACACGGTAGAGAACGGAGTCTTGATTTGCCTGTGGCCCTTTCTCGTGAATATATAGGGTGACAAAAGAGGATGAATGGATGGATAGGAATTGTGGGTGGAGGTGAGAATGAGAGGAAACGATTGTGAGTGGGGTTTGAGTAATGAGGGAAGGAAGTGAGAAAAGGTTATCATTATTTTGACAGGATATGAGACACATTTTGAAGTAGGTTTATATTCTGGTTATGAAGAGTAAAATATTAATATATCTGGGTAGGGTGGAGGTGAAGAGGGAAGTGGAGAGGGAGGCGGAGGTGAAGAGGGAGGTGGAGAAGGAGGTAAAGGTGGAAAGGCAGGTGGAGGTGGAGAGAGAGAGAGGGAGGTAATGGTGGAGAGGCAGGTGGAGAGGGAGAGAGAGAGAGCGAGGTGGAGGTGGAGAGAGAGGTGGAGGTGGAATTAGTTCATCAGGACTCTAGGTTATTAATACATTTCTCATTCATATAAAATTTCATAGCCTCGTAAAGCAAAGCAAAGCAAAGTCTGTTCAGCTTTAGGTTGCATGGAGTGATTCCCTTACACATACAGTATATATATATCCCTGTAAATGTGGCTCACTCTACCGTGTCGCTATATTTACAAAAATGCCTGTATGTTGGGTATGTATGTTTGTGCTCGGCTTCACCTAACATTAAATATTTTGGGATTTATGAAAGAATCGCACCAACTTTATCAACAGAATTATATAGGATTTCAGACCTTTATTCAATAGTGTTCATTTCTCGTCGCTTATTTTATTATGCAAGCACTTCATGCATTTATGGATATTGCAAAATGGAACATAATATTCTTTACAAAACGTTATGCATGAATTATAGTTTTCCACCTACTTTTACGAAAAAAAAAATTGCCTGAATGATTCTAGCTAATTATTTACACTCCATAGATTTTTTTTAAAGGGAGAATTTTGTGTTGGTAAATATGGAGCAACTGAATCCTCCAAACTTTTCCAAGCAACAGAACGCAATTATTTTTGCTCTTCTAGTTCAGTTTCCTGGCATAATTTGGAGGAATCAAGGCACTCCAATGTAACAAAAGTGAACTACCCCCTAATTAAAGGACCCTGTGATCGTGTATGGGACCTGGTGGCTTCTGATTCCTCCTGACTATGCCACGAAACAAACTCCTTCAATTAATTAACATAGTTGGTGTTTCGTGGCAGTATTGGAAGGACTACATGAACCTCTGATTTGTTTTACTACATCATGGGGATATATGGCACATTATTTTGGGTGGTAAATCTGGAGTAAATGATTCCTCCAAACTATTCCAGGCAACAGGATATCCATTATTTTACTTCATCGAGGTGCGTTTCCTGGCATACTTTGGAGGAATCGAGGCACTCCAATCTATCAAATGTATACCATCCCCTTTATAGAGACTTTAAATTGTTGTTGTTATGGAATACAATGGAGTTAACTGTTTCCTTTGTTGTGGTTAAGGTGGTAATTCTTTTTTTGTTCCATTGAAGTGCCTTAATTCCTCCAAAGTATGCCATGAAACAGGACCAGAAGGGTAAAAATAATAAGAGTTCTGTTGCTTGGAATAGTTTGGAGGATTCGGTTGCTCCAGATTCACCAACACAAAACTCCTCTTAGGCGTAAAGGGTAATGTTTTTTTTTTCTCTTCCTCGTAACTGTCCTTCTCTCTTTATTCTTTTTTTCTCTCACTTTATTCTCTGTCCCTCTTCCTCTGTTTCTGTTTCTTCTTCTCTGTAGTGTGTTTATCTTTTCTTTCTCTCTCTGTCATTCACCCACCCTTTCTTCTTCTTCTTTTTCTTCTTCCTCCCCTTTGTCCTTCATTATATTTTCCCCTTCTTCTCTCTCCCTTTGTTTCTCTTTTCCGTCCATTCCTTTTGTCCACGTCTCCCTCTGTCTCTCTCTTTCTCTCTCTCTTTTTCTCTCTCTCTCTGTCTGTCTCTCTTTTTCTCTCTCTCCCTCTGTCTCTCTCTCCCTCTGTCTCTCTCTCCCTCTGTCTCTCTCTCCCTCTGTCTCTCTCTCTCCCTCCCTCTGTCTCTCTTTCTCTTTCTCTCTCTCTATCTACATTCTTTTTATTCACTCCCTCTCCCACCTCTCTGTTCATCCCTCTCACAATTTCATCTTCCTTTCTCTCCTTTTCTCTCCCACCCATCTCTCTTTCTTCTTCCTTTCCTTCCTATCCTTTCTTACTTCTTTATCTCCTTTTCTTCCTTCTACATTTTCATCTTCTCTTATCTCCTTCTCTTATATTCTCACTCAACCCACTTTCATTCCTCACTAGAATTTCTCACTCATTTCTTAATTATTTTTTCTCCCTCTCTCGCCCTCCTTCCTACCTTACTATCCCAGTCTAAATTCCTCCTATTACTGTATTTTCCCTCTCCTCTTTCCTTCTATCATTCTTCTTTCTAAGCTCTGTCCTCTTTCCTCAGTCACTCGGGTAACACACACACACACACACACACACACACACACACACACACACACACACCTGAGCAAAAGCCTGTTATACTCCTGCCCTGATAAATCCTTCGTACACTTCACCACACAACACACACACACACACACACACACACACACACACACACACACACACACACACACACACACACACACACACACACACACACACACACACACACACACACACACACACACACACAGACACACACACACACACACAGACACGCACTTTCCCGTTCCCACTCCTCCCCCGACTCTGAAAAAACAAGGCAGAAAAACAACCTGGCGAGGGGTGGGATTACCATGGGGGTTTGAGGGGGCGACAGGGGGGGGAAGGGGGGGTCTAGGAAGGGGGTATCAGGGGGGGAAGGGAAGGGGGTATCAGGGGGGGAAGGGAGTGGGGGGGGGTTGGGCTTGGAGGGTGGGATGTCAGGGTGGGATAGGGTAGAGGAGACATCAGGGGAATAGGGGCTAGGTAGTGGTGGGTGTCAGGAAAGAGGGTATATAGAGGGAAGGGGGGGGGGGGTTGACGCAGGGGTGGGGGTAGAGGGAAGGGAAGGGGGTGAGACTGGGGGGTGCGGGTAGAGGGGGTCCACTACCACTACTAAAAACAACACCAGCAACAACATTATCACTCAACCATTTAGGGGGAAACATTTTTGGAAGGATTTACAATTTACAGTTTACAAGGGGAAGTACACTGTTGGTAAATCTGGAGCAAATGATTCCTCCAAACTATATTCCAAGCAACAGAACACCATTATTTTTGTTCGTCTGGTCCTGTTTCCTGATATACTTTGGAGGAATCAAGGCACTCCAATGTAGGCTACCAAAAACACAATTACCACCTTAAGGACCCTGTGATCGTGGGTGGTAATTAATTGGAGGCTTCTGTTTCCTCCTGAGTATGCCACGAAACACGCTACTTCCATATTGGTGGTGGTTTCGTGACAATATTTGAAGGACTCATTTACCTCCAATTTTCTGACTACATCACAGGGTTTCTTAATAAGATATTGTTTGTTTCATGGTAGTTAAGGATATATGTATGCATAGTTTTCTACCACAAAATAATATAGTTTTTTTATCTTATTCCTTCAACACCCACTGTACGGATAATTCATTTGTTCTTAATTCTGTGTTCAAATAAAGCATCGATTCTGTAGTAATATAGTCCCATGCATTATGTTATTTTCAACTTTATAAATTTATGTAAAAAACAAAACAAAAAATAGCAATGCTTATTTACAATAGACAAGGTAAACGAATCACGTCCCGATGAGGTTTGTGTAATTATTCTATTCACGAGAATCATAACATATCATTCAAACATTCCTAATTAGTCAAAATACATGAAATTCGATTCCAACCGAAGACATTTTCATAAACTAATATTCCAGCACTCTTTTTTTTTATTTTTTATTCCCTAATCCAATCGCATAAATCATCAAACATATTAAGATTTAATCTGAGGGTTTAATGATCAAATCAGGTTATGAATTATATATTTTGTAAAGGTTTAAAGCAGTATGCCAGTCATCTCTTACATGTGTAACCAGAAACTCAATAATTATTCAGCCAGAGACATAAATTTTGTCTTGTTTCTTTATAGCGTTCATTATTCTAAGGATTATGCTAATCTACTAATAATCTACTAATTAGAATAGATATTACTCAGAAATAGAAATGGACTCCACTACAAACTCAGCTGTTATCCGTAGAAATGTTCCATAACAATCAGATCACCAACATCCTACATAAGGATGAATATAAATACAGAATACCAAATGTTTGTATATTGATGTCAGGCCAAAACGCCTTCTGTACATCGCCCATTAGCTAGATTATTGTTGCCTTACATACATCAACACTGATCATGTGTCTCATACAACTCAGGGCTAGAGATTCCAAACCTATTAGAAAATACCACACAATTGTCTACAGGTTCAGTACCTACATAGAATGGACAAATCAGTATATCGATTCAGGCAGGAATAGTTTTGCGTGATTTATATCAGAAACTTTGTATTTTTATGAAGCTGACGCGACGTACAATTCTAAATTATGAAGTGAGTTAAGGGGGTGTAGTAATAGGGGAGAGGATTGGGGGGGGGGGTTTAAGGGGGTGCAGGGGTCTTTGGAGGGTGCGGGAGTAGGGGGACAGGCTTGGGGAGGATTAGAGGGGTACAGAAATATGACACAGGCTTTCTACCCCCCCCAAACCTGTCCCACTATTCCCGCACCCCCCCCCCCCCCCCCCAGTCCCCCCAAGCCTGTCCCCTACTCCCGCACCCCCTTAATAATGTGGTTCTGTTGGAGTTCATTAATTAACAACTGTGACAATTGTGGGTCACTTACACCGGGTCATTTTGTACTGAATAATACTGAATAATACAAATAAATTATAATCATATCTTTAAAATCCCAATACATTTTTCATAAGGTGATTTATGTAGTTTCAATCAAATTGTATTAATCATTTAACCCGCTTAGATTTATGGTCACAGGTTGCAGCTTGGAAATAATAAGGGAATTACTGGATCTCATGAAAGCTCTTTTTATTTGACCGATAATCAGATTATTTATACTGTTCGGTCACACACTTATATAATTATTTACCTGATACTGATTTTATGATTTTGTATATAAGAGGAAATATGAACATGAAGTACTTTGGCAAAATACAGCATTTACTATAATTTTTGGCAAGGGTAAATTGTTATTTCTCTTTGTGATTAATATATGTATGTGTGTACAGTTGTGGACAAAAACTAAAGACTGCTTTCCCATATATAAACACTGATAAAGATAAGTCCAAAACCTTCAGGGGTATTAAAAGTTGAAAAAAAAAAATATATATGTAGAGGAATTTCGAATGGTTCCTGAAGATCATTATTTTTTTCTCTGCCCTACGACTAACTGAGGAAAAGAGTAAAGCCAAGATGGAAATAAACAAATCAGAAAAAGCGTGACGAAGAGGAAGAGAAATGACTAAGAAAAGGCAGAACAGGACGCATATTGTCCCTCTCGTTCTAAATGCACTTTTCTTGAGAATGAGAGAGACAGAGTTAGAGGAAGCAGGAGAAAAATATGAGATGCATCTGGTGGAAGACGAACAAGACAGAATATCTCTCAGCCACGACAGGAAACAAGCAAGGGAAAAAATTCTAACGGAGTGAGTGAAAGAGAAAACACCAGAGCGATGGATTGGATCAGAACATAACAACACCCGCCTCGGCAACATCCACACCCAGGACACGATGAAGGTACAAACGGAAACGGAACTCTGGCAAGGATAAAAACTATACACAACATAGAGATTTTTTTTTTTTTTTTTTTTTTTTGTCTTTGAGAGGGGGAGATGAATTGAAAGAAAACGGAAAGACGAGGTGAATATAATGTATAGAACAGACGACCTAACCACATCCTCGACCACGAGAATGGGAAGGAAATATGTAAGGTCTGTACAAAGATAATGATTTTGACTTGAGAAATGAGGCAACTTGGGGCATAAAAAAAAGGAGAAAGGTCTTACTTCAGGGACGGAAACCAAAGTAACAAATACCATAATGACGAGAGACCCAGGGGATAGGAGTGGAATTCGAAACACGGAATAACTGTGTAATGTCGACAGTGAAGTGAGAATGAGTAAACGAGCTAAGAGAAGTCAGGAGGAGAAAGGACCCCCTGAATTGCTTGGAGACACCAGTAACACTCATAACATTGTCACCAGGCGAGATGCAAGTAGGATTCAGAAGAGGGAAGAAGAGGCGAGCGACATTCAGAGAGTGAGGAAGAGGAGGGGACCCGAAATGGACGAAATACTTGGTTGTGTTGTTGAGTTGGTGAGGTGAGATTGCTGGTGTAGTCAGGAATGGGGCAGAAGGGTTGGTTGGAGGCTTGTAAAGGCGGCACAAGAAAGAGAGAAAATAAAAAGGTTTGTCCCATGTCGTTTAAATCCCAAATGTGAGTGTTGGAATATTAATCTGTCGTAAATTTTTATCTTAAGGCCACATAAAAAGGATTAGGAACTGCGGACGTTACCGTATAAAATTAATGAAGGTTAAGCTGTATTTAATAGAGAAAAGGAAATCGGTCATACATCGGGCGTATAAGTATGATTAGTCTGCATTTCTAGTAGATCTAAACACAAATGAGACGATCGGGTAGTAGGCTATCGTAATGTTACATAAGAGTTGGTTTAGCCCAAGATATAAGAAGGGTATATTGCTTGAAAACTACAGCACAAATCTCGAGCAATGTTAGTTTATTATGAATTTCAATTTTGGTCTCAAGGCAATGAAGAACTCCTGTTGACATGGAGGTACTGGTGGGAGGGGGACAATGTTTTCACCACCATTCCTAGTCTTATCAAATAAAGTACTATGAGTTGAGGAATTGTGATGTGTTGTGTCTCCGAGTTCCTCAATTTAGGACCAGAGCAGCGGGCCACCCGGGGGACAGGAGAGGGAGTGGTTATAGTGTTGGACAATAGCTGGGCTCGGCTGTGGGGTATTGACGTGGTATGAATTCTCAGTTGGTCGGGTCACGGACTGGGAAACAAAGGGGGAACAACAGAGGAGAAGCAGTACTGACCTATATACCTGCCATTCAAACCCAAGCAAGCAGAAGACTTTTAAATAATTGCTGTTACTTGTACACATAATACTCACTCGCTTGTAAAAGGCACCTGAATGAAAAACTTAGACGATTATTATTATGCAACTAGGATATGGATTCTTCTGATCTGTGTGTATGTATTTTATTACGTAAATAGGTTTGTATAGCTTAAGCGAATAATGTACAGTCTGATCGTCAGTACTTTAATATTTATTTCATAATATTCACCATCGTTAGTTAAGTAAAACAAAAAAATCATATAAAAATAAATGAAAAAGTCGTAAAGATCTTCATATAAAAATTACAGCTCACCCTTCGACTTAATTAATCTCTCTCTTGAAAGGTGTTAATGTTGGATCAGAACAAAGAGGTATGTAAAAACTGACTGACTGACTGACTGACTGACTGACTGACTGACTGACTGACTGACTGACTGACTGACTGACTGACTGACCAATTGACTGACTGACTGACTGACCAATTGACTGACTGACTAACTAACCAATTGACTGACTGACTGACTAACCAATTGACTGACTGACTGACTGACTAACCAATTGACTGACTGACTGACTGACTAACCAATTGACTGACTGACTGACTGACTAACCAATTAATTGACTGACTGACTGACTGACTGACTTAATGAGCTGACTGACTGACTGCGGCGGTCTTGTTGTGTTTCTTGGAGTTGGGGAGGGAAGTTGGGAAGATTGGCTCACAAACTTGTTGCTGTGTGTATTCGACGCAATCTGAGAGTGAATGTGGGAAAGGGGAAAGTGATTGCTGGTGGCGAAACTTTAACTGAGAATGTGGTGGGAAAGAGAATTAATTTGAGGGACAGAATGAGGGTTTGTGTGAAAGGGGTTGTTGGGAGGGACGAGTAATTATTTGAGGGGGGCAGAATGAGGATTTGTGTGAAAGATGTTGTTGGGAGGGATGAGTCATTATTTGAGAAAAGGGAGAGTCACGAGTGTATGTATGTATGTGTATGAATGTATAGATAGGAAGAGGTGAAAAGAAGACGAAGAAGAAATAATAATGCGAAAAAGAACAAAATGGTAATTATGAGAGAGGGGAGATGTTATTGATAGGAAAGAGGTGGTTATGTGAGTAAGAGAATAAATTATGTGTAAGGGAAAAGGAGGGGATACTGAATATGTATACGAAAAATGGACCGGAAATTGTCTGCCAAGTTTGATCGAGAATATGGAAGAGGGAAGGGAGATTGCCAGTTAAGTTAGGCTGAGTAAATCTTGCATGAGTGGTGCTGGAGGGAAAAATGGTTAACTCATCAAGGCAGTTTCAGCAAGACTGGAACTTGGAACCTCTAGAACAGGAATCCAAGCCGTTGCCAGAGGATTGAGTTGTTATGAAGTTATTGTGAGAGTTTGGAAGTGTTTGGGATACCTTTATGTGCATTAATACCTCGAATAATCTGTACACAGAAACATGTATAGCCATGGCTGAAAGTCCATGAGCAGGGGGTACAGCTATCTCTTGTAATTCTTAGAAACTTATCTTGTAAAACTTATCTTGTTCCAACTTCTCTGCCCAGTATCGGCTGTGACTTTGCACCACACTATACTCATGGTCATTCAGCCATGATTGTACACAGTCGCACGTAAATGTACATAATTGTTGCATCACTTTACTCCACAGATATACACACTCATTCATTAATTTGTACAGTACTCTTTTTTTATTCTTTTACTTCCTCAGTTTCATTTACGAACCTTGCTATCGTGTATGAAAATAGGAGGCTTCTGATTTATCCTGACTGTGCCACGATATAAGCTCATTCCACATATAGGTGATGTTTCGTGGCAATATTTGAAGGATTCAATTTCCTCCAATTTTCTGGCTACATCACAGGGGGGCTTTACCATCCCTCTCCTTCCATTTACACGATCATTTCGTTTAAATTCATCAGTCGTGCAAAATCAACATTTAAATATGTCACTGCATATCACTTGCCATCATTTTATAATACCCCATCACTTCACGCCACCCTATTTCACTTCTCAATCTTAGAGTCATGTATTGAGGACCAGGCTATTCACCTTCCTTGACATCCCTCAGCAGGCTATAGGCAGAGTCACCACTCCAGCTCTCACCTTTAACATCTCACAGGCTCATCACTAACCCACTAGGCTGTCTTTGTGTCTACTGTGGGTTTGTGTGTCTCGTTCTCTCTATACTTGTAAGACCTGTTGTGTTACTGTAATGTGTTCTCTCTCTCTCTGTGTTTCTGTCTCTCTGTGTCTCTCTGTGTCTCTGTGTCTCTCTGTCTCTCTCTCTCTGTCTCTCTCTCTCTCTGTCTCTCTCTCTCTGTCTCCCTCTCTCTGTCTCCCTCTCTGTATCTCTCTGTCTGTCTCTTACAATAGATATATACCAGTCGACAGTTTGTTAGTTTGACGCGTTCTCAATACGACACAGCAGTCTACAAATACACTGTCTTGAGGTGACATACTTTGCCTCTAGCATTGTACGTACACTAAATTATCGTCGATGTAAATAAAGCCTTCTTGCAGCTCCCTCAATTGTATAGTACACTGTTTAACACATGGGTGGTCAACAATTAAGGAGTGAAGGAGTGACGTGTGTAATATTTCATGCAGCAATTGATGAATGCTGTGGTTTTGTTTGTATCAAAATCCGTGATGTTCGATTTACCATCAGCCATATACTAATTTTTATAATAATGAAGTATTTTTTGCCCTTCTCCCTGTACAGTCGAAACACATAATCCTTCAACAGACTGCCCCTTATACCCTATGGTCAAGGACTATGTGCCTCGACTGTACAGGTACTTTTTTATTGATCTACTGCACAGCCAACCACAGAGCCACATTTATTTTAATCTTCAAGTTACTTTTGTTCCCCTTTTTGACGAACTTCACGCTGGACAGACCACTCTGTTATAAATCACCTCCCCCCCCTCCCCCTCCTCCCCCCCACCCCCCCCCCTCCTCACACCACATCAAACGTCCACATCAGCGGCAAGTGTTTCAGAAAATTCAGTTCATCTTGCCACATAAATTTCCTAAATGAGTTCCGGGTGCAATCGAGTGCTTTGGTCGCGGGGAAATAAATTAGGGTCAGAACAATGCAAATCTGCAGCATAATAGAGTCTGAATTATAATTATCAATGTTTCTCAGCTTCCCTCGGCTATATATCTTGTTTATCCTCTTCCTCCTCCTCCTTCTCCCTTTCCTCCTCCTCCTCCTCCTCCTCCTCCTCCTCCTTCTTCTTCTCATTCCCATTCCTCCTCCTCCTCCTCCTCCTCCTCCTCCTCCTCCTCCTCCTCCTTCTTCTCATTCCCATTCCTCCTCCTCCTTCTGTGAGATTTATAAGGAAAACAAAGAATTATTAGGAATACTCCTTCGATAATAATGTGTATGTGTGTGTGTGGGTGTGTATGTGTAAGTTGATTTATCTCAAAGAAAAAATATGTCCTTCCGTGTGTGTGTATGTGTGTGTGTGTGTGTGTGTGTGTATGTGTGTGTGTCGTGTGGAGTAGTGTAGCATAAGACTCTGTACTTTTTTGTTCCTTTGCCTGTGCATCTAAGCGGGTTAAAACTTGGTCGTCTCTAACTTATATACTCCGGCATTCAATTTTCGTCTCTGAATAAAGTTTGTTCATTTCAAGGACACGAGTTCCCCTAAAAAAAAAAAATAAAAAAATAAATAACGAAAGAGTATGTTCGCATGTAAATAACACTGATATATATATATATAACGAGTCATTTATATTTATGTATAATATTATAACTGAGTTGAACCCGACTGTAGCAGAAAATAAATAATGTTCTTGAGCTGAAAAAAAAATACAGTAATAATTGTCTGGTTGTTGTTGTGTTGCGTCGTCTTCCATAATAAGGTAAAGAACTTGACTATAGCCTATACTCTAATCTTCTGTCCCTCTTCATTTCATTTCATACGTGTGGTCGTCTCGCATAATTATAATACAAAGAGGTCGTCATTCGTGTACATGTCTGTGATTTGAGATCGTTCGTTTCCGTATACATCACTTAATTAATATAAATGTAATAAAGTTAGTATTGATGTAACAACAGTTAGTTAATTAAAGTTTATGGATCGTTCCGTCAGCTAATAATCTCCCTTTGTGTGATCTACTTTTTCAAACGCTCTTAACATTTTCATCATCACCTCAACGTTGGATGTCAACTTTGCCGTATAAACACCACTGTAACTACATCATGTCGACACACCTTCAGTACCTCCCCTATATCATCAAGAGTTTATAGGGAGGGAGGGAGTGAGGGAGAGGGGAAGGGAGTGAGGGAGTGAGGGAGAGGGGAAGGGAGGGAGGGAGTGAGGGAGAGGGGAAGGGAGTGAGGGAGGGAGAGGGGGAGGGAAGGAGTGAAGGAGAGAACTTTTCATGGTAACCGTGAACGTGAGAGCCCCTCGTCACCTGGACATCAAAGGCCAAACGCTAATGAGGGACGGAGGCTTTTGATGCTCACAGCCCTGTAAAGTTGGAGACACAAGTGCGTGGTAAGATGGCCGACGTGTTTTGATCGATGGGCAAACTATAGGGTATAGGATAGTGTTTTATTTTTATAATGGTTTTTACATCGTACATTATCCATCAATAATTTTAACTTGCATGCATGTAACACCACCATTGTAAATACACGAATTTAAACGATAAATGGATAAACATATTTGAAAATAAACCTTGGACAGACGATGACTATGACAGGTGATAATATATATTCCAAGAACACTATAATACTATGGAGCCATCGTACAGGGTATTGTTAACATTCCCACAACGTCCAGCGATTTGCACCAAGCAGCCATCCACCACCACCGTTACCATTGCCGTAGTAACATAGATTTGTGTGATGGGCTGGTGATGTATGTTGGGAGCAATTTCCTGGCGTGAGGTTTGCCGTGAAGGTAAACTATAGTAGGTTGTATCGGTGGTGGTGTTGTGTTGTGTTGTGTTGTGTTGTGTTGTGAGGTTTGTCGTGAATGTAACTATAGTAGGTTGTATCGGTGGTGTTGTGTTGTGTTGTGTTGTGTTGTGTTGTTGTGTTTCCTGTAGTAGGTTGTATCGGTGGTGTTGTGTTCCTTTGAGACGTGGAGTGTGTTATTGTTGATGCTGTTAGTGTTTATATAAAGTATCTCCGTTCATAGATCCTCGCTTGATGGGATGGTGAGCAACAGAGACGAGTGGGATGGCAGGCTCGTCTTAAGTTACTGTTTAAATGATTACATAGTTTTCTTTATCACAAGAGAAGTCCTTCTTTCTGATGAATCTACGAGTAATATAATACTCGTTCGTATATTTGGAAACCGGACCCACACTGAAGCTGGGATGGATGGTTGGTTGGGAAAAGCTTCGTATTACTGAGCACTGATTTATACATTTTACTCATTTTTATATATTAATGATCTCTAATTTATATATTATTTAATCTTGTTGTGTAATCATTTCTGATGTTAGAGAGTGTATTAAGACTTTACATGTATATAACTGAAAGCACAAACATGCATAGCGGACGATTTGGTCAGTGTAATTAATGACTTAGCCAATGACGTCATAATACAAGAGCCTCGGTAATTGCATGTTCAAATTACTGGGTGATTGCAAAGTGAAATATACCGACGGGAAGAGGGGGTCATCGTAACTCACCGTGGTCTGTATTATTTCGTGTCCCTCGTAACTCAGGTCAGAAAATGAAGTTGTGTACTGCGTTTTATTTGGACTTGGTTGCTACGAGACCAAGGCAGGCGAGGCAGAACGTATTTATAGCTGACAGCTGGGTCCTATCTCATCGTGTATTTGCATAATCATGTTGCAGTTACGGATTCGAAGTTGGTTCCTTACAATAATTATTCCAGCTCAGACCAGCACACAAAAATACATATTATTTTTATTTGGTGCCTCTCATAAAGCAAGACTGGAGGAGGTAGAAAAAATAAATTAAAGGACAAAATTAAGAGCATTTACGTCGCTTGGAAAGATGATATTTTTAGTAAACGTTTGGTAAGATCGTAGCGTTGACAGATTTGATCGTAGCGTTGACAGGTTTGATCGTAGCGTCTCTAGTTTGTAATGGTAATATTGGCAAATACTCGAGAACTTATCAGTGTTCTTGATCCATTTATTTTTTACTGTGACCATAAATTATATCAAAGTGCAATAGTTTTCTTGATAGATATCCATAAACTGAGGAAAATATACTGTATGTATAGCGTATACACTAATGAAACATACTTACCCAAGCTCTTATGCCACATGTTATGGTACTGTAGAAATACCTCTATTAAATGTAAGTAAGATTATTATTTAGGGAAGTAGTGCAGCTGGAGTGTGAGAATAATACTTTAACTCTTAATTAATATTTATATATGTTTTTAACTGTATTCCATTTTTACCTCGAAATCAAAACATTTACATTAGAAACGGGTAATTAGATAGCTAGATAGATATTACAAAGGATTACAAAGGACATTCAAACAGCAACAGACCTACTGGTCCTTTCGAGGCTGTCTAAGTTTGCTATTCTATCTGACCTACAAGGGTAAGAAAAAGTATAGTATAGAAGAACAATTTACTAACAAACTTGACACAATAAAAAAAGAAGAATATTATTAAAGTTCCACAACATACCAACACCAAGAAACAAACCCTGACACAATAATAATAATAAAAAAAATATATTATTATAGTTCCACAACACACCAACACCACGAAACAAACCCTGACGTTCTAATAGTGAGTCATACATTGTGGGGGAAGGAAGGGGCTTAGATACAACACCGCTATATAGAAGAGAAGTACGCAATATTTTTCCTTATTAAACACTTAGCAAACTGTGGGTGCATGGCAGGGAGGGAGGGAGGGAGGGAGGGAGGGTTGGTTGGCAAGGGGGGGCTTAATTAACTTTTTTTCTTCATAGCCCACAGGATATTATAACCTCATATTCACGTGGAAAAAAAGAAGAATAATTATTTTTTTCATCACAATACCTAAGCATGCATGGTTCCTCTCTTTCTTTCTTTTTTTCTATCTTTCTTTCTTTCTTTCTTTCTCTAATAATAATAATAATAATAAATAAGAGAGAGAGAGGGGGAGGGAAATGGGAGATGAAGAAGGGAGACAGATAAACAGAAAGAAAAATAAATAATAAAAAAGAGAGAAGGAGGGGAAAAAAAAGAAGGGACACAGATAAACAGAAAGAGAGCCCCCCACCCACCCCATACCCCCTAAAAAAAAAAAAAAAGCCCTGTGTCTGGTTACAAGGCTCACCAGGCAACCCAACACTGCCTCTGGATTTCCTTGTCCACACACACACACACACACACACACACACACACTCCTCTTCCCTCTCTCTCTGTCTCATTTACATCATGGTGTGGTTTTCTCTCGCTTGTTCGTACCACAGTGACCACACGAACACAAAAAACACACACACACAGACTTTATATTCATATTATATATATATATATATATATTTTTTTTTTATTATATATTTACTTATTTTATATATATTTTTTTTATTATATATTTACTTATTTTATATATATTTTTTTTTATTATATATTTACTTATTTTATATATATTTTTTTTATTATATATTTACTTATTTTATATATATTTTTTTTATTATATATTTACTTATTTTATATATATTTTTTTTTATTATATATTTACTTATTTTATATATTTTTTTTATTATATATTTACTTATTTTATATATATTTTTTTTATTATATATTTACTTATTTTATATATATTTTTTTTATTATATATTTACTTATTTTATATATATTTTTTTTATTATATATTTACTTATTTTATATATATTTTTTTTATTATATATTTACTTATTTTATATATATTTTTTTTATTATATATTTACTTATTTTATATATATATTTTTTATTATATATTTACTTATTTTATATATATTTTTTTTATTATATATTTACTTATTTTATATATATTTTTTTTATTATATATTTACTTATTTTATATATATTTTTTTTATTATATATTTACTTATTTTATATATATTTTTTTTATTATATATATATATTGTATTTCGTAGATATATATTTAGTGTCCAATCATAGAGGGAAGAATAATAATAGAGACAATCAAACCAGTGTGTCCTGCACTATGAAACACCGATCCCTTTACACACAAACACACAACAGACACATCCATTCACTCCACTTTTTAATGATGTACAGCTCATGAATGTGTTATGAGTGAGTAGGTCGGTGCCACTCAGGTGTCACATCCGACTCTGCATCCCTCTGCATGAAAGGACACCTCACTCTCCTCACTCTCACCACGTGCATAATTGATTACTTTGTGTTCTATTGAAGGTGTTATTATGATGCTTTTAGCCAGTGGAAGTGTAAAGAAAGACACATATAAAGAAAGACACACATAAAGAAAGACACACATGGTTTATATTATGACACATACACATACCCTGATATATATTATTATGACACACATATACCCTGATATATATTATTATGACACACACACACCTGATATATATTATTATGACACACACATACCTGGTTTATATTATTATGACACACACACACATACCTGGTTTATATTATTATGACACACATACACCTGGTTATATTATTATGACACATACACCTGGTTTATATTATTATGACACACACATACCTGGTTTATATTATTATGACACACATACATACCCTGATATATATTATTATGACACACATACATACCCTGATAATTATATATTATTATGACACACACATACCTGATATATATTATTATGACACACACACACCTGATATATATTATTATGACACACACACACTTGATATATATATATATATATATATATATATATATATATATATATATATATTTATGACACACACACACACACACCTGGTTATATTATTATGACATTAGCAGGGATGACGAGTAACTATTTAAGGAACGTGATGTAATGGTTCCTTTATTTTGCATCATACAGGGAGAATTATCAAGAGTTATTTATAATAATTATTATATTTATTATTTAGCTTTGTTTGTAGATTTTATTTATTTTTGAATGAAAGAAGATTGTTTAAGGGAGTATAATATAGCACATTGTTTTTTCGATGGTATATCTGGAGACAAATGATTCCTCCAAACTATTCCAGGCAACAGGATACCATTTTTTTTTATTTTTTTTTTTCATGTGGGTCTGTTTCCTGGGGGCATACTTTGGAGGAATCGAGGCACTCCAGTCCATCAAATGTATACTGTCTCCTTAAGGCCCTTGTGATCATGTATGACAATTGGAGGCTTCTGATTCCTTCTGACTATACCACAAAACAAACTCCATCTATACGAGTCGTGTTTCGTGGCACTATTTGAAGGACTCGTTTACCTCCAATTTTCTGACTACAATACTGTCCCCTCTAAATGCCTTACATAGTTAATGATTCTGTTGCATTGATGACTAACTTCTCCAAAACTGAACAACAATAACAAACACAAAAATTGATATTGTTTGTTTCTTTGTACTGCTTCGAGAAAAAATTACAGCCTTTTGTTAACTCATTCTCAACCTTTTATGGATCATCATATCATTGTATTATCACTATATATTATTATATATTATTATATCATTAATATTATTGTCTTTAGGAATCAAAGGTTCAGTTTCTTTCAGTTGCTATACCAAGTGAGGGAGGAATATGTTTATCAAGCCTTATCGCTTTTCTTTAAGGGGAGAGTATACTTTTGGTACATTGGAGTGCCTTGATTCCTCCAAAGTTTGTCAGGAAACAGACCCAGATGAACAAAAATAATGGTGCCCTGTTGGAGTTAAGAGTTTGGAGGAATCATTATCTCCCAAAATGCCAGAACTATACCCTCCCCTTAAGGTGTTGTTGATACACTTAGAGTACATTAAAGCACCCGTATTCCTCCAAAGTATGCCACGAAACAGAATTAAGAATAACATAAGAATAATGGTGGACTCTTGCTTGGAAAAGTGTTGAAGAATCAGTTGCTCCATAATATTTACCAACACTGTATTTTCACCTCAATATGTTCTTCACCCAAACACGTAAATTTAAACCGGTAAAGATTAAGAGACATTTTTCCAAGCCGCGTTTCTCTTATTTGACTTTCTCCTCCGAAACACTGATGCTGACAACCATCTGCATATTAAGCCAAAAACAAACTTATCCAGCGCCTTTTTGTGTTTCCGCTCTTTTAACGAAACACTAAAGTTGAAGACTGGAGGAGTTGTTAAAAATCTTATCTCACGTTACTTTATTTTTTTCATTCTGCTACGAAACACTGAAGTTGGGATGGGTAAATAACACACGTATCTCTCTCTCTCTCTCTCTCTCTCTCTCTCTCTCTCTCTCTCTCTCTCTCTCTCTCTCTCTCCAGAATGTTGGGTAACCGATGCGTATTTGAGATCATGACGTCATGCAGTTAATCTGTTTCAAAACAAGATTATAGAGAGAATAAGTAAAGTGATAGACTCTTATACACACAC